>PVJO010029676.1:0-16517 GCA_004026905.1 Hystrix cristata
AAAAAAAAAAAAGAAAAGAAAAGAAATACAGAATGCCTAGTGTTCCTGGTGCACGGTGAGTGCCTGGTAGCCATGAGTTCGGTTTAATTCTAGCTGAATGTTGTTGAAATGAGCATGCATGTACATATGAAAACATTTTTAAAACAAGTTTTAAATAATTCGGAAGTTAGCTTTGGAAATGAGTTTTGTAACAAAGCTCAAAATTATTTAAACCCCAAAGTGGAACAAACCAAAAAATTCACAGCATAAATATCGATCCTTGGTGGTTGGAAATGTAAGTGAATCGACTTGTCTGTCATGTTCACTTATATGGTTTATCCGGTAAATATTGATAGGACAGATTTGAAATAAATACAAACGCCCAAAAAACCAACTTCTTGAGAATTTAGAAAATGACTTTCACTGGAGTAAAATTTCTTCTCTTGAGTTATAATCCAAATATAAAGATGATTACTGACCAACCAGGAAGAAACTGTATTGCATAAAATAATAATAATATTAACTGTTGCTATTATATTTAATAGTAACAATGATATGATTACATTTATTCAGAGCTTACTGTATGTCAGGGACTATTCTAAATGATTTTTACATGATAATTCATTTAACTGTTGTACCCTGACAGATATTATTACCCCCATTTTTAAAATAACAAAAATGAGGAATGGAGAAGCAGGAAAGAGAATCAACACCTAGCATTATAATTTCAGGATCCACAGTGTAGCTACTTATGTCTGAGGAGACAATTTTGCTAGGTCCTAGGTATGTGTGAGAAATGCCTCTCGAGAAATCCATACATGGTAGGACATGTTACGGTTCAGTGGCAGGAGATCAGGTCTGAGAAATACATATTTTAGAATGCAAAACTGAGAAAGCAAACAAAACTGCAAAATTCTCATTCTTGGGACCAGAAGAGAAAGGAGACACTAAACAGAGTTTTATGTCAGTAACAATAGAATTAAATCATATGATGGGATTGGTAATGAGTAAATATCTTCTGACGGGTCACAATAGCCATAAATGAATGTGTGTTGACTAAGTTTTCCTAGCTGCTGATAGAAATGCACACACAAAAATATGAATTAGAGATGGCAGGTCAACTTCTCCGAGTCACTTTATAAATTGCAGAACTTCTAGTAATTCTGGCAATAATCATCTCATTTCCTGGCTCACTGAAAGCTTCTAAAAAGGGCCAATTCACGCAGAAGGGCTGAAGTTGGGAATTAACTAACAAACCAAAGCACATTAATCCACAGAAAGGATTCTAGGAACAGATACAAACACGTATAAATGTAACTACCGTTTGTCTGCAATCAAGTTTTGAGGCTTTTCTTTCTTCAGCTGCTCAGCTCATCCTTCATGAATTATGATAACAATGCCTATCTTTCAATTTTATTGCTAAATAAAGACATCCTTGTACAGCATTTAATATCTGGCACATAGTAGAAAATGAATAAATATCGTTATTGCTGTAATTGTGTCTATTACCGTTACAAAGTAGTAGCATTTATTTGCTTGAAGTATAAGCATTGGTCGGCTAGCTGGTCACTCATCTATTTCATAAATTGTATCCTGGAACTGCTAAATTTCATCCCCAAAGTTTCTTCTTGACATCTCTAAAGAGGCCACATCTTGACTGTTGGATTTATAGTGACCAAGCAAGAGCCATGAACATCCAGGGAAGCTGGCAAAACTCCTTTGTTTCGAACATCAAGGGAAGTTTCTGAGAGTACGTATTTGAAAGTCATGGTGTGACAGTAGTACAGATAGAGAAGGAGAACAAAACTCTAATGTGTCCTCTGGTGTTGAATTGGAAATGGTTACATTCTGTTTACCCGTGATTTAAAGGTGTACCAATAAGTAAAGAAATATGAATGTGTATGTTGTCTATTTACATATACCTTAATTGTACCCACTGATAAGGGGTGAGAACGATGTCAAGCTAATGCAATGAGTACAGCCCGAGGTTGTGATTTTTTTCTCTGAATGAAAACAGAACACCTTAAAGAAGTAGATTATTCCAAGACTGGTGCAAAAGACATGATAAAAACCAAAATACCAATTTGTACCAGAAATCAAGGCGTGTTCCAAAAATAACAGGAAACTGTGTACCTGTAGTCTTTCCTAAGGGTTGAGGCAGGAAGATCACGGGAGTTCAGGAGTTGGAGGGCAGTCTTGGCAACAGAGTGAGACCCCATAAAAACAAAAGAAGTACGTCAAGGTAACGTGAAGATGGGACTGAAGGGGCTCTCGCTGGTCTAATAGAGGGCGATCTAAGTTTGGATGGCCACGATAGATTGCGAGCAATGTAATAAAATGTGGGATTGTGATCTATAATTGCATGAATAAATTGAAAGTTTGATAAAGAATAAGATATTTAGATAATTTCAAAATACTTCCTTCACAAACTACTTGTCGATTATAAATTAGAGAAGAGTAAACTTGTATTGTTGTAGCCTTACTACCTTACCCAACTGATCAAATTGAATATTAACAGTAATGGGACAAATCAAAACTGTGTCCTGCTTGATAAGATGCAATGAGGTGAATGAGGTTGCAGCACTGGGTATACTTACATAACAATTTTAATTTCCTTATTCTGGTAGTTGGGTTGAGTTTATGTAAGAGAATGACCAGATTTGTACAAAATTCATCCCAAAATATTCAAGAGTAATAGAACATCAGATTGGCCATCTATTGTATTTTCATTCAGAGAAAATAGCCTCTTAGTACCATATGTCTAGATTTCCTGTACATTTATTATTTCAAAATTTTTCTAAACACATAAGCTCTCGTTAACAGAAGGGTTTCAATGCTGAATTTTTAAGAGATTAGAAAACTTCTGCGCTAGAGAACCAGCATCAAACCTTTTTAAAGTGGTGAAACATCATTACTGAGATGTTCTGAACTATTCTCTTGCCCAGCATCCAGCTCACAAGTACCACTTTGCATTCTGTGGCTGAGATATGCAGTGGTCCCACCGCAGGGCCATCTCCCATCACATTAAAGAGCCTCGTCAATGCAATCGGAACATTTCCCTCCTGGGAAGTCTGGAGTCCTGTTGTTTTTATGTGCTGAGATTAAATGAAAAACAAAATTCAGTGAATATTTATTGGGAATCTCAATTATGCAATAGGGTCTCGTATGTTTCTTTTTCTCTCTGTGTGTCTTTTGATCGCTTCTCCACAATCTTAGTCTTCTATTTCACCAGCCACCACTTAGATCCTTTTCATATCCTCTGTTTGTATGGGAGAGTAAAAAACAAAATTCTAAACAATTAAGGCTCAAGAAGTTTACTTGGTTTAGAAGAGGTTTGGAGACGTGATCTAAGAGAAACAAGTATGAGACAGTCTCAGAGTCCTAAAGGAGGTCAGAACTGGGACATCATATCAAGGGGATGCTCCAAAGATCAAAGCAACATCACAAATTTAGAAAGCCACCTTCCAGGATTAGCATGTCATAATAGCAATTTGTCCATATGTGTCATGTTTCCATTCTAGAATGAAACTAGAAATCTCTGTAGAACAGAAGATGATCTCCAGATATAGAGAGGTAAAGGTTGAGTCGGAAGGATTAAACACAACCGGGAAGTATGGGCGGCAACAACGCTGAGGCCATGTGGCAATTAATGACTTATTCAACAGTGAGATCTGGGACAAGTTCTGGAAAAACATAAGCATATGGAAAGGCAGGTGGTCATGGCTTCATCACCAAATTTCTGCACAGATCCAGGTGTCATCAGTGTGATTTTATCCAACCCCTTGCCAAACAGCATGGTCTAACCCACCAGTGTAAAGCTGATTCTCTGACTCAATGGCCAGCTCTAAGAGTGAAGAAAACTGATAGGACAGAAAACAGAAACTGAGTAACCCCTGATGACCATTCTTGCTCATAAGTTGAGCCTCTTATTATTTTTAAGCAAGTCCCATTTCCTGGGAAATACAAGAAGCCCTCAAGACCAGGACATGCTTCTGTCTTTTGTAATCACTAGTGCCTGGAATTCATCCACTATTTTTCTATTTAAATATATTTAGTGGTTCTCAATCAGTGTGCACGCCAATTTCCCTGCCTGTTCTCTACTCACTGTCCCTCTCACATCCTGCACTTGTGCTGTGCTAACCACTTCTAGTTCCTAATATTTATTGCTAGCGGCCTAGCAATAAATATTCAAATCTACTTTGCAAGCTCAGGTGTACAAGAAACGTCTTTCTTCTTTGTTTCCTTTAAATCAAAGGAAATCTAGCTTTACACTCATGTTACCAGTTTGAAGACAAATGCAATTCCAGTCATTCTGTGACTGTCTCCACCTCCCTCCTTCCTTCTTGCTCTTCTCCTTAAAAGGTTATTCTGAGCACAGCATTCACAGAGGTGTCTCCAGTGTCCTCCACACTGGTCACTTTCATCACTGCTAGCATGCCCACTGTGCCGATCCTGGTTTGTGGACCTTTCGCTTCCCTGCAGTGCCCTTTCTACGCACATCCTCACTTTGCTTCTGCACATCTGAACCCTCCTGTTAACATCACTCCTATCCAAGGGAGATTGTTTTCAGATGACATCTTTTAGTGCTCAAAACACCAAATTCTTCTGATTGATTAATTGACTGGTTGATTGATTTGATGACTCTCTTAGAAATGTTAAGGAAATATTGTGGGATGGGGGCAAAAATTAAACACAAATTAATTCCCTAATAAATTATACTAACTTTATTCCTAGTGTTCTTTCTACCAGGGCAACATTCTATTCTCTTTCTATTAATGCTTCTTCCTCCTTTTAAGACTGGCTCAAATACCTGTAGTTTTCTATTCCTCCCAATATAGCTTAGGTTGGAATCACTGCCTAAGAGAGAGCCGTGCAACTCCCATGAGGACCAGCCCTGATCTGGAATAATATAGCTTCCTCTAAAATGGCAGAGTGGCATCCAGACGCAAAACAATTTTTCATTCTCATGAAAAACATTTTTATTAATGCCTCATATTAGAAGACCATCTTTATCACTCAAAGCTAGACACTGAAATCTGTTTTGTTTTTTGTTTTGGTGCTGCGGATCGAACTTGGGGCCTTATGCTTGCAAGGCACGCACTCTAACCAGCCAAAGCACTCTAACTGAGCCAAATCCCCAGCCCCTAGACACTGAAATTTGTATAGAAGTGATTTATTAAGTTTCTACTGAAACCGGTAAGAGAATAAGAAAAACCAAAAAGAAATGGGGAAGATGGGAAACAATCTGGGTATAATTTCAAGTAAAACTTGCAAAGCTCAAGAAGATGGGAAACAAGATGGGTATAATTTCAAGCAAAACTTCCAAAGCTCAAGCTCAGCCTGATCCCACAGAGTACTCCTGAAGGGTGAGTTACACCTCAGGTTCACTGGGATATGAGGCAAAGGGACCAGTACTGTAATTTAGTCTGTTAATTCATCAGTATCTACCAGCTAAAGACCACCCTTGGAAATGGGTGAGTAGAGGTGGCGGAGATAAATCGGTAGGCACTTCACTCTCATCACTTGAGGGGAAAAGTAACTCTAGGGGCCTGTGCATGGACTTCAAAGAGGGGTCACCAGCACAGATTATTGAAAGAAAAAGCCCACAGAAGCCAAGAGAGAGACTAAAATACGTAGAAAAAACTTGGGAGAAAGCTTTGGAAGCGTCCATCGGGAGAGAGCATGTTGCTTCTGAACCTCAGAGCTGAACTACTTCACGGAGGCTGGAGAGGAGAGACTCAGGCAGCCATCCCAAGTCAGCAAACATCGACGCACAACAGTCTGCATCAGTGTCATACAAATACAATCATCAATTGTCATAAAGTATCCATATTCTTGCACATCTAGGTTTTGTGAAGAACTAGAATACATGGCACATTGCTAAAGACAGTTATGTTGGGGCTGGAGAGGCAGTTTGGAATCCAGAAAAACATGGTAATCCTATACGTGGGAATAATAAATCTAGCATACAAAAGTATTACAAAGTTTAAATGCACAAAATAACTTATGAGAAATACTCATTCAAACACAGTTACTCAGTAATGAGATGACCTACTAACGGTTTTTGTTTTCTTTTCTCTTTACTTGCATGTGGTCTCCAGCACTTATAGCTGTGACTGCCAATCTCTTATTAAATAAACGAGTAAAGGAGAAAATGAATGAACTTATTAGCAGTACAGACATTAATTTATTCTCCAAATACTTAGTAAGTACAAGTCACAGTCAGGTACTGTGGGACATTCAAAATTAAATAAAACAGCCCACATGCTTGAGGAGCAAAGTCTAATAAGATGAAATAGTGATAGCTATGATGCCTATTACAGCTACATAATGAAATAAAAAATATTCACTACTTTAAGGAAGTCTTATAGAAGCAATGAAAGACGTGAGAAAACCAAGATAAGGGTTGGAGTTCTAATGGGATTAGGACATTTTCATGGACATGAGGAAGAAGTTGCCAAACCTTCAAATATTTGAATTAATGCTCTATGAAAACACTACAAAAATAGACACAGTGCCTGCCTTCATGGAACTTTTATTCCAAATACAGGGTCAATGACGAATAGGAGATGAACAAATAAATCAGTGAATAAATCTATAATAAGCATGTGGTGATGTCTGCTATGGAGGAAAATAAAACAAGGAAAGAAAAATGGGAGAAAAGGCAAACTTGGCGATACATCTACAAGTCAAAGAAAGCGCAAGTCTTGCTAGTAGCTGAGAAAAGAATATTTTCAGGAGGAGAATCCAAAATGTAAAGACCCTGCCAAGAGAGCATGTTGGCAAGTTTGCAGATAACAAAGAGGCCACAGTGGTCAGAATGGAGTCTGTGGTTGGTAGGTAGGTGGGTAGGTAGGTAGGTAAATGAGGTAAGAGGAGTATTTGCAGTACTGCTCTCGGATAAGCAAACATCTCCTGGGGGCCCTTCAAGGAAGGTGCTACTTTGCCTTCCCATCCTAACAGATCTGCATTTTTCAGAGAAAGAGAGATGGCAGGAAGTAGATTGGCCCATGTTATTTTTAGAGGCTTTATTATTTATCATTTCTTAGCTTGCCTCTGCTGACAGGTGTGACAGGTAAATGGTGGTTTTGACAGGGTCCCTGTGATGCTGAGGAATGACTTAACAGCAATGAGGGGACTGTGCGCTTGGCTATTAGGCTAGACTTATTGCCAGCATATGGTATCCAAAGGTACCCAAGTCCCTTTATGATGGCTGGAAGAATACTGCAGTGGGACATACCGGACTTTATTGGCACAAAAGAATGATGCTAACTGTGCCAGGTGTTTCTGAGTTACAGACATGGACTGGCAGGTAGACAGGAGCCCCACAGTTACTGCCCATACAGCTCATTTTGGGAAGCATGGGTACTTTTAACCTGGAATCAGCTTCAGGGGAAAAGAAGAACCGGATAATATCTACGCCCTCACCCCCATCTTGGCTTCTCAGCTCCAGCTCTGCTTCCAAATCAGAACTGGAAATCGAATAAGGAGTTTGAGGTAACAAAAAGCCTTTAGATGCTTCATTCTAGAAATCAATGAAGGGAAAGATATCATTAGTATTAGCAGGTTACATTGCAAGTTACAAAGTGTGAGTGATGTGATAAGTCTGCTTAATACCTGTCAACAGGATATGTGTGGGCCAGTGAGCACTACCATTTTAAAGGCAAAAGACAAACACTCCAACCAACAAACCAAAAGGAAACCAGAGGTCTTATCATACTGTGTATCTTCAGAAGGTGAAGATTGACAGGATTCTTATTCTCACTTATGCACACCATTTTACCTGGAGCATTTTCATCTAATGCTGAGCACAGAACATGCTAGAGAGTTCGTTGAGCAAAGGCCTTCACTGCCTGTGGAGCAAACATTAGAGATACAGACTTGCAGAGTCTCTCCCCTTTAAGGAAGAACTTCCTGGTCAATTGTGCAGATAGCTTCCAGCTGCCAGCTCCTCAAGGATCTGCTTTACCAGCAGAAACCCACCCTGCTAAGGTCAAAACTTCTGGGTTTGGTAAGTGAGTGAGGCAGAAGTATCAGGGCCTAGTCATTTTGATCCTTGCTGGAAAACTGTAACAGTCTATATTGACTCCAGAGGTCCCCACTAGATTGCCTTTGTCACTCCTGCATCACAATCTAACTTTTTCCTCTACTCAACCCATCTTTTCTTTCCTAGATACTGATCTAAAACAAGCATTTTAAACCCAAAATTCCAGTGAGTGTTTCTGGCGAACCCAACTTGCCGCAGTTGGTACCATGAATGACGCAAGAAAACCGGTGATAAGATGGGATTTTGCAGCCAGATTATTCAGGCCAGACCAGCAACAAGAATCTCACCACTGGAAACAGGTGAATCACAGTCAGCTTCTGGCACAAGGTGGTAGTCCACTTGTTAAAGTGTGCACCGGTATGAATTATAATGGTGTATTGGCAAAAGGAAGCAAAGAGAAATGAAGGAATTAAAAGCTGTAAGAAAATAGTATTGGATGTTATTGTTACACATGCTTAGTTTGCTATAGAAAGATGACGAACAGTTGAGGACCAATAACAGGCAACAGAACATCAGAGAAGGTCAAAGGCTCTTTGTTTGCATGCAACTAAGTCCATGTCACCTGCCATATGGGCATGGAGAAATCTAAGTTTAGGGCTCGCCTTGCAAGCACAAGGTCCTGAGTTTGATCCCCAGCACCAAAAAATAAAACAAACAAACAAACAAAAAAGGTCTAAGACATGCATTTTATGAGGTAGGGTTGATTGATTTGAGAGTACTCTCCTGAGATACAGGATTTTAACAGCTGGCAAGATCCTAGGAAATTGCATAATATGCTAGGACATTTCAAGATTTTTGGACACAGGATGTAAGTTGACAATTTGAACCCAGAGACTCAAAACATCATCATGGCCCTCGATGAAAGGGGGTACACATGGAAGTCAGGACATAAAGGAAATCCTTGACAAGAGCCAGTTTATAGTGATCATTTTACCAGTTTATAAATGGAAAACTGGAATAAGTATCACTGATGATTAACATAATCCTTGTAGTGATCCTTGAAACTACCCCTATGGCAGGACAAAGCAGGGGCTGAAAAGCACAAGCTGGGGAGCAGGGGACAGTAAAGATTAGTACCACCATTAGCAATCTTAAAAGGCAGAAGTGTTGGTCCCCATTATGTCTCCATTTAATTCTCTAGTGTGGACCCTGCAGAAGCCAGATGAAGCTTCAGCAATGACTACAGACTACTGCAAGCTCAACTATAATGTCGCCACTCACTGCTACGATGCCACTGTGGTGTCTTTGCTGGAGCAGAAAATGTTTCCTTGTGTGTTAGGTGCTGGACAAAGGAGCCTAAGTGTCTGGTAGCCAAAAGAAAAAAAAAATCCGCAGGTAGCAGCTATAGTCTATAAGTCAATGGAACTCTTCCAATAACCATATTAGAGGTAGAGAAGATTTTAGTAAAATTTTGCCTTTTCTTTAAAAAAGTAAGACAAAATGTTAAAACCCAAGACTTCAAATCACACATACATAGCTTCTTTTATGACATAAAACATTAAAGTTTAACACATATAGGTATTCTATCCACCCACAAAGATACACAAGGATGACCAGCCAAACATTTTTCTGTGGGGAGTGCTGGGGATTGCTAAGCCAGCGTTCTATCACTGAGCTAAATCCCCAACCCCCAACAAAACATCTTAATATCATAATAAATAACTAAAATTTTCTGCAAATCCTGGCATTATTTTAGAAGACATGTTATTTCATTGACAGTA
Source organism: Hystrix cristata (assembly GCA_004026905.1). Lineage (NCBI taxonomy): Eukaryota > Metazoa > Chordata > Mammalia > Rodentia > Hystricidae > Hystrix > Hystrix cristata. Next base: position 9,748 of record PVJO010029676.1, read on the forward strand.
TTTAATAATCCTACTTAAAATAATGAAATATTATTAGATTCTAGCTTTTAGTAATAAGATGCAAGATTTTTAAGTGTTTCTTTTAATTGGTACTACAGGCTATAGTAATCTGTTCTTTGTAAACTTACGAATAAATCATTTCTGCCACCAATTAATAGAGGATGAATAAATGAATACAATCCGTTTCGCTGTATTTACATAATACATTTTTCCATTGGAAATGGAAGTTGTAGTTGCTAAGATTTGTTACTACAAAAAAAAAAATTGCCAGTAGACTACGCAGTTTATAAAGCTTCAATTTAAAATTCCTTTTACTAGAGATAAACTGAGAGAATACAGCCTAGACATAGACTCAAGACAAAAGGGACATTTAACGTATGACAAAGATGACATTTCGAATTACTGAGGGAAAAGACACATCACTCAGTACTTGGTGTTACGAAAAATAGCCACTTAGAAAAACATAAAGTTATATAAAACTCTGTAGAGCAAAGTTACAGGATGAACAAACACTTAAATGTGAAACGTGTCTACTTTAATAATCAAAAGCTTTGATTATTTTATTTATTAGTTCAGAAAACGTTAAATATCCACTCTGTAACATTGTCCTAAATGCAAGAGACTGGCATGGATAAGCGAACTTTGTTCGGCCCTTTCAAGTTTAGAATCAAGAGGAAAATGGAGCAGTTAAAATTGATAACATTATTGATGCAGCAACAGAATAAACCACTGAAAGACAAACCAAGTATAGAAAAAGACCTACACATGTAAGGTTGCCTGATCTATGAAAAATATACCACTGGAAATCAATTGAAGAAAGAGTGGTGGTCACAATAAGTGATACTGGAATAAATGATACTGGATGTCTTTTAGAAAAAAAACTAATTTTGATACCCACCTTAATTTTTGTTTGTTTGTTTGTTTGTTTGGGGATCGAATGCAAGGCCTTGTGCTTACAAAGCAAGCACTCTAACCACTGAGCTAAATCCCCAGCCCACTACCCACCTTAATTTTAAAATCAATGCAAAAATTAATTTAAACTAGATTTTAGACATAAATGTGACAGCTGAAAACACAAAGCTTCTATGAAAACATAAGAAAACATTTTCATGAATTTGATGCTATTAACAGTTTATCAGTGAAACACACACAAAGATTAACCCTAAAGAAAATATTGACAAAACAAACTTCACTAAAAATTTAAAAATCATGCTCTCTAAAAATACCTTAAGATCATGGAAAAGCACACTTCCTATCTTGAGAAGCCACGTGCATGCCACATACTTAATGAAAAAGACTCATCTCCAGAACATTTCCAAGACTATTATAGAAAAGATCAGCAACAAAATTATTAAATGACCACACACCATACAGAGATTTTACAAAAATATATGTGAATGATCAGCGTGTCTCAAAGAAATAGAATCATTAGTCAACAGAGGAAGAAAATTAAAACCCAAAGAGGATCCCAACACACACACACACACACACACACACACACACACACACACACACACCCCTGATTCTGCTACAGAGGGCAAACTAGTACAACCACTTCGGGAAAGTGTTTCAGAAGTCCGTATTACAGCTAACCAGCAATTCCACTTTTACAAGCATCCCAAAGTGAGTTTCATATATACCCACAAAACACGTACAATGATGTTCATAACAGCTTTACTCAGAATAGCACCAAACTGGAAACAAATCAAATACCCACCAACAGCCAAATAGATACATCAGTGTGGTGTATTCATGCTACACAATAGCACGGAGCATTTCAAAAGACCTTCAGCTTTACATCAAAACATGGATGAATATTATAGATGTGATGATGACTAAAAGACCCAGTAGTGCATGGTCTGAAGTTTTAGAAAAGATCAACTACAGTATAAGTAAGAGTAGTGCTTGTCCCTGAGGAAAAGTTACAGAATGACTTAGTCTGAGAAGAGGATAGAAAGTATGAAATACGATCAGTCCTTTGAAGGAAAATACGGGGTGCTCTAAAAGCATAAAATAAAGGGAAATAATCCAGTATGGGGAATCAGGTGGCCTTTGCTAACACATAACGTCTGAGTTGATATATGAGACATAACTAAAATGCAACTAGGTAAAGAGCATTCTTGATAAAAGGAAACAGAATGACCTAAGGTCTTCCATCAAGAACAAAAGAACTCAAAAAGGTACCTATGGCTGGAGCAGGTGGAGTAAGCCAGTGCTGGGAGAGACAGGCAGGCGCAGTGATCTGAGGCCATGTTGAACACACACAAAAGCAGTTTAAAGCACTGACGGTAGGGGGAGAGGGCACACGACGGGCAGAGCTGGGCTGTAAATGAGCACCTGGTTGTGCAATGAAGATCTAGAAGAGGAGAGCCAGGAGCACAGGCAACCAGACTAGCAGGGATCTGTGTCCACGCCGTGGTGACAGGAGACGGCACGCTGGACAGCAGAGGGAGCAGCAGTAAGCTGACGCCAGCACGTAATCACTTGGAAGGTTCCAATTGTTCAGTTTTCAGAAAGTTTTTAAGCAACTCAAGAAATACAGCAATTACAACAAGTTAAAGTGTATCAACTTAAAAATAAATAAATTGTATTCTGAATATAATACAGTTGTGTGCTGCTGTACGTCTCCTTCCAACGTCATATGTAGTGATTTCAGGTTGATGTCTTGTAATCGACCACAGTTGAAGTGTTTCGGATGCATAAATCAGCAAATAATGTGAATAGGGCTTCTCTCCCTTCGTGTGTTTAGGTTGCTACTTATACACACTTATGAGCATGTCACTGGGTAGGAGAATTAACAGAGATCAAGAGGGATGGATTTCAAGCACATTCAAGAAGCAAATTTAGTAGAAATTGATAACAAATTACACGATGAAAGAAAGGAAGAGAACAGCATCAAAAATAAGACCAATTCTTCCAGCGAGGTTTTGCAGTTTTTCAAATGACGATGGCTCCTTCAGCAGGATAAGAAACACTACAAGAGGTTTTGAATAAAAAGGTGATGTTGGTTTTATGGTTTATGTCTGATGACTTTTGGCTAATTCATATGGCTACTTTGAAATGTTATATATATATTTATAATAAAACACTATTGCATATTACCATTAAATGTACACATAACTATAGCTGTTATATACTATACATTTTGTACATATGTAAAATTTAGAGGAGAAATGAGAGCTAAACCTAGAAATGTGAGCATTTTCAGTGTAGAGATGGTACCGGTTTCCAGACTCTATGGGACGACTTAAAATGCTCACATCACACTACATCAAGTTCCCCGAAAGGTGGAGTGATCCAACTCCAGAATATCTTAATTAAAAACAAAATTCTAAGGTGTCAGAATGTGGAGAAAGGCATTTACAATTTCTACTCAGATGTGTAGAGATACAAGAAAAGCGCCGTTTCCATTCTTATGACAAGAAAAATGTCAGACAAATTTTAACTACCTCAACTTAGTTCATCTCATCAAAGAGCTGAAGTTGCTAACTAGAAATGTGGAGAGGGCCAAACCTAGATATTCTGTTACCTGAGACAAACGCAGTCAAACAATGCTAAGAATTGAGCCACAAAGCTGGAGGAATTGGTGGAAACGAAGAGGGCTGGCAGGAACACGAGGTCCCTGTGTGTTACTCCACAAATCCACAAGGGTCGTACAAGAACAAGTGGGAAATATAATCAAAAAGTTGCCTCACACAGACTCCAGCACTAGAATGGCAGCCACTGCTGGAGAGACACACACACACACACAAAAACAGCCCACGACTGTTCTGCTTCTTCACTTTAAAGAATTAGTGACAACCCGTTACACCTCATAATACGAACAGAAACAAAGCCCATTAACACTTGGGGCGGGGCGGGAATACTTGGAAATGGAGAACTAGGGTGGAGGACGGCAGTAATACATGCGTGAACCACACTCCAGAGACACATTACTACAGAAAACCCTTCTCTCACTTTTCACAAAATAGCTAGTGAGTGTTCAGTTAAAGGAACAATGATCTATTTCTATATTTGCACCAAGAGACATACACTACCAGAGATGCAATACAAAAAGAAGACAATAAATCTGAGAATAAAATGAAAATGGAGAGAACAGACTCTCAGACAACCAGTCTCTGCTTCAAATTCAAGATGTTACTAAAGAATTTGAAGTGTGTGGAGCACAAGGATAAACGTACCAACATGAGCTTAAACTTTAGCTAAATCCAGGCTACATTAATGCACACCCCAACACAGAGGACGAACAGGAGAAGAGATATATCCATTTTTAAGGATAAAAATCTACTGATTTCAATTTTCATTGACATACACAAGTCATTTGGCTTTCAATAAAAAATATTACAAAGGAAATAAATTCAGTACACTTCTCAGAGACAAAACAATTTAAAAAACCATCAAATACAAAACAAACGTTGGAATTATCTGACAGATGGTTTAAAAACACTGCAAACAATGTGCTAAAGGTCTTAATGGAACAGAATGACAACAAGAAAATCTGATAAGTAATTTCAGAAAAGAGACAGACATTATAGGAAATAATCAATTAGGAAAGCTGGAAATGAAAAACATTAATGTGGAAAATGCCTTCTACAGAATCATTAATGCACTGGACATCACTGAGGAAAAAGCAGTGAACTAGAATATAGGGTGATACAAATCTCAAAAATTAAACAGAAAAATAAATTGGAAAATGCATCAAAGATCAATAGGACAACACCAGACAATTAAATATATCTTTTTGGAATCCCAAAAGATGAAGAAAACAGAACGTGAAGAAGAATTTGAACAAACAATGATCAAGAGTTTTCCAAATTAAAACAGATATCAAGCTCACAGAAGCCCTGTACCCCCCAAAATGTCACATGTAAGCACATTGAAAGCTGCCGAGAACGAAAGATAAAAGACATCTAGGAAAGAAGATACATTATTTATTTTTTTTAATAAAATTACAGCAAACATATCAGAAAATACTTAAGGTGGAAGACAACTGAGTGACGTCTTTAAATTACTAAAAGAAAATAAAACTTGTTAACCTAGAATTGCTCAGGAAAATCTCTCTCAAAAATGAAATCAAAATAGACATTCTTAAACAACAAAGACTGAGAAAATCATTTGCCAGAAGATCTACTGTATAAGAAATTCTAAAGGAAGTTCTAGTAGAAAGAGAATTATCAGACAGAATCTTAGATGTAGTCAGGTAAAGAAGAGCAAGGAAAGAGACAAAATGAAGTTCTTTGTTTTTCTTTTGAATTTTTGTTTTTAATTGCTTGTAAAGATAAGCAGGTGCTAAATCCAAAATAGCAGCAATATATCGCAGATTTCAATGGTACAGAAAACTTTAATGTGTGACAGGTAGCACAAAGAATAAGAGAAAGAATTGGGAACGTACTTATCATAATGACTTTACACATAAAGGATAATGTTACTGTAATATGGACTCTGAATAACTACAAATATATATTGGTAACACTTGGAATAAACACAAAAGCATTATTCATTATTTATTATTAAATAAAAAGCTAAGGTTGGAAAAAAGAAATTATAAAAAAATTCTCTACTCAACAGAAGATAGAAAAAGAGGAAAATGAAATAGAAGGAATGCATAAAAACAGCTAGAAAGATGGTATATTTTAATCAAAACAGAAATAATATTTTCTTTAAAGGACATAAATGTATCATGTATGTTAAATGACAAAGAATGCTAAATCAGATTAAAAATCAAGGTCTAACTTTACGCTCTCTACAAGAAATCCATTTTAAATATAAAGATAAAGGGTAAAAGCAAGAGAATGGAAAAATCAAAAACAAAGGTGAAGCAGCTGTATTTATAGCAGTAGACTTCAGAAGATGAATATTATAAAATCTGAAGAGAGATTTCAGTTATAAAGGAGTTGATTTTCCAAGAATACCTAACAGTCCTGAATACCTATGTACCTAATAAAATAGCCCTAAGATACGTGAGGCAAACTGATATAACTAGAGAAATAGTTGAATCCAAAATTATAGTTGGCAATTTTAACAGTCTTTCTTTTGTAATTCATGGAACAAGTTGGCAAAATATTAGGAAAGATATGGATGACCTATACAAAACTATCAATTGAATCTAACTGACATATTGAACCTAACTGACATATTGAACAATCCATCCAACAACACAATGCATTTGGAGCATTCAACATGATATAGTATGGGTCATAAAAAACAAGCAATTTATTTTAAAACAAATTATTTAAATTGTATTCTCAGATAAAAATATAATTAGATTAGAAATCAGTAACAGAACAATCCCTGAAAATCTCTAAATATTTCAAAATCAAACAAAATGCTTTCAAATAATCCAAGAGGTAAAGGCAGAAAGTCATATGGGAAATATTAAAATATGAATAAACGGGTTCAAAATGAAAACAAAACAAATAAAAATATATGCGATTCAGTTAAATCAATGTTTCAAGGAGGTTTATAATGGTACATGTATATATTAAAAAAGAAGAAGGGTCCCAAATCAGAAATCTAAATTTCTACATCAAGAGATTAGAAAAAGAGGAGCAAATAAACTCAAGGAGGGAATAAGAATAGAATAAAGTTAAACACAGAAATCAATAAAATTAAAATTAATGCAACCAAAATTTGGGTCTTCATAAATTCCAAAAAAGAAAATAAAAGAGAGGGATAAATTTCCTCCAAAGTGATCTAGAGATTCAACACTCAGTAGGTAAGAAAAAAGAGAAATATCACAATTTAAGAACAGAAAAGCGGATAAATTCATG
>PVJO010029677.1:0-16523 GCA_004026905.1 Hystrix cristata
GGGTTAGGGTTAGGGTTAGGGTTAGGGTTAGGGTTAGGGTTAGGGTTAGGGGTTAGGGTTAGGGGTTAGGGTTAGGGTTAGGGTTAGGGCATCCTCGAGCCCGCCGCAGAGTGCCGGAGCGTCCCTGAGCCTGCCATGTGCTCCTGCAGCCGCACGGCCTGCCCCTGAGGCCCGGGCCTGTTTCTGCAGCCCCGCGGCACTATCCCGACGGAAAGCGAACCCTGGAGCCACAGAGGCGCAGGCAGGCGCGCCTGGTCCACCCGCTGCGAGTCCAGAGTTTAAGGCTACAGCAGTCGGAAGCCAGCCACGCACCTGAGCAGCGTCCCTGCGCCGCTGTCGGCCGCCGCAAAGCTTCCTGGACAAGCTGCCGCCGCAACGACACGCTTCGCGGCCTGCTCGGTGCGGTGACCGCGGCGTGCAGAGTCCCCGCCCGACCTCGCAGGAGCCTTCCTCATGACGAGGACTGTGGCCCGCGCCATCCTGCCCTAAGTCGCAAGGGTTCTTGGTCGAAGCCTGAGTTACCAATACCTCACCTCCGGTTTGGAAGTCCCTTCCCTGAACTGCAGGACTCCCCTGCTTAGGATCTTTTCCACAAAACCGAAAGCACTAACGCATAAAACAAAAATGAGATCAAAATAGCACGTTTGGTACCGGCTGAGTATGAGACAATTGTGGGCTTCCCGTAGTGAACTGCTGAATTAAGCAGACAACCCACCTGGATGCCAGCCCGCCGAGGCCCCGGGAACCTTCCGACTAGACACGGCGTCGGTCAGCTGGGCACCAATCAGAAGCCCTGTTCACCCAGGGAGGAGGCCCCACAGAACGGAGAGCTGAGATGCCTCCTTCCCCGAACCACACTCCAAAGGCCACGGCATCCACGCCTCTTCCTCAGGGGAAGAGCAAACGAAGGTGAAGAGCAGAAAGAATGGAAGCCCTTTTTCACGAAGAAAAGTATCAGGATTTGAGGTAAGTGTTTTCTCTAATAGAACTAACAGGAAGATGCCACAGGTCAGACTTTAAGGAGTGTAGCAACCACAAGAGGAGATTTCGTCTTACGCAGCCTGTACCCCTTGGATTTACCTTCACAGAAGCAAGAGCATGCAAACCAATTTACAAGAAAGATCCAGGCAAGTTCTCACATCCGTTCTTCCATATCTGTTCTTACACATTTTATGTAACTGGCAATTAGATGCATAATAAATGGCCTTTGATTTCTAGGATCTCGTGACAAAGTAAGTGATGAAAGGAATCCACGTGTTTTGGTCATGGAATTATACAAATGATGGTTTTCCTGTACCATTATATATTTAGAACAATAAATAGAAATACGACATGAAAACAATGAGGGGGTTACATTAGCAGAGGTTCTAAACTGGGGTGGACGTTAGAATTTAGAAACACTTATATCTGGGTTCTTGTGGATTTATGAAGATTCTGAGATGCACAAGATAACCTTCAGGAATGCGTACTAATTATGAAAGAAATAAATGCAATAAAAGTCAAGAATGTGCTAAGATATGTAACAAAGACGCATAAAGGTTAATAGGAGCACCAAGATAAAAAGTGCATGGGTAGGTGTTTCATTTGTTTGCAACAGGAAAGCCCATGATAATTTTTAGAAATAATCGAATATTACAAGGGTACTGAATCTTAGAAAAGTCATTTTGGAGTTTTTCTGTATTTTATTTCTAATACATAAATTAATCGATGCTCTGATATATCCAAGTCCTTCCACCTTGGCCAAGGCTTCTGCAAGCCTTCCTCATGGCACGAGTAACTCTGGGTTTTTGAGTCTTCCCAGCGATTGTGTGAATGGGCTGCCGGCCTAATACTGTGATCCAGCGACAGAGGACTCTGATGGCTTTAGACCTAAGCTAGGTCTTCCCACCAAGTCAGTTATGTAAAGAAAGTTATCAGAGTCATACGTTAACAAAACAATAAAACTCTTTTGGAAACTTTTTGTCATATTCAAGACCAGAAAGTATGATAATTCAACACAGATATTAAGTCCAGCAGACTTAGCAGCACGCCAGCCCCCATAGTCCTTGATTTTTCTTCTGTGCATACGTATTTAAGGTATTTTCTACTGAATCATGCATTCTGTCATGTGGACCTTTGTAAGTCTTAATGATGTTTTTGGTAACCTGAGAATACAAAGTAAAAACCAACAAAGTGACTGTTCTAATGAGATAAACAGAATTTATAATAGGTAAGTATATTTTGCAGATAACAAAACTAACTCTTCTTGCATTGAATGTAGTAAAACACATGCCACCTTTTAATAAAAGGTTGACACTTGGAAAGAGAAAGGTCTTTTTGCATGGCGGAAAATGAGAGGCTACTTCAAGACAGTGTTCACAAAGAAAAAGTGCTACGGTTGGATCCAGACTCCCCAGTTCTGGAAGAATTTGACAGGATCCTTCTCCTTGGCATCCACTGATACTGTCTTGTATTTTCTGTAGCCAGGACAATTTAGAGATATGGAAAGAATCAATGTTGACATCGATCTCTTAACAAATGTTTACTGAAACATCAAAGCTGCAGGGGAAGAAAGAGGCTGCAAAGAAATTGATATGAAATTTAAGTGGCCAATTCTGTGCTCTTAGCCACATCATGTGGCAGCAGAAGAGGCGGTGCCGGGCAGCATGGCCTCCCCCACCCCACCCCGGCTTCTGTGGTCCTGCCGGGTTACTTAACACCACGAGGCAGGTGTGTGTCAGACCACAAAGAATTGTGGAAAATATGTTAAGTCCAGAGTGTGTCTCCACCTTGACTTTAATCTTTTTACTGTTGCTGTAGTTGAGCAAGCAGATCTGTGGCCTTTTCCCAGAAGCGGCATGGTTCCCAGGAGTGATAGAGAAAGCCCTGCTTCTCAGGATGACCTATGACAATACAAATTCCACAGACAAATAGTGTGGCATATTCCCGCCAGGGTGCTCTTTGTATAAGAGACTTAAAAACTCTGAAAAAGAGTCAATCTTGAGAAAAGTTACAGCCCCTAATAAAAATGCCCAAGTTGTACCTCAGAGGGAAGGAATCCGGGAAGGTCTGCGCCTCCTCTCACTTGGACACCACCAACACACCCCTCCCTGCTCAAATCAGCAAACCAGTGGAGACTCATCTAGGCAGTTCCCTCCGAATCCTAGCTCAGCGGAACCGGAAAATAACGGTGGCTGGTCATTTAATCTGTGGCAATCAGACTCACTCTCCCTAGGACAAAAGCCTTAAACCTACTTAGATGTGTGAGAAAAACAACTTTCATATCTTGCTCTTTCTAGACTCACATCAAGAAGAGGATGTAAGAGAGCATTGGTCTACTAGATTTTTAATTAGTAGGTGTTAAGAAGTACTTTACCTCTTTCTTCTATTCCACACAAAGTGTAATGCATAAGTAAAAGATTCTGTTGTAAAATATAATGTGTTGTATAGCATTTTAGTACTGTGTTGTGTGGCATTTTAGTGCTGGTAAAGCGAAAATTAGGAATTTCAATCCCTGCAGAATTTCTATTACTGGTAGAACTGATGAAATAAACTTTACGACACTTACACATGTACTTGAGCGGAATTATCCTCTTCTGCACTTACACTTTTGTTCTGGTGTGGTCACTTAGAACAAAGATAGTAGACATTCTCCTCAAAATGCTGCTAAAATAAAAGATTTTTTCCAAGAAACTTAACAACAAGCCCACAATCAAATTAAATATGGCCATGATTTCAATTAGTTCAAACAATGTATTTTGTTTCCTAACAGTTTAGTAAGTCATTCCTAGCTTGTTCCTGCTGCCACCAGACATTAATCAGCTTTCCCAAAGCTGGGACAAAATAATTGACCCCGAAAATTTAGAGGGGCAGAGGCTTACTCTGGTTTTGGGCTTCAGAAGTTCCAGCCCATGGTACACAGTCTCCATGGCACAAACTTCCTGGCAAAAAGACGAAGCAGAGGAAGACTCTCAACTCTTGGCATCTGGGAAGCAGAGAATAGGGAAGAAGGCAGAGAGGAAGGGGCTGAGGACCAGTAACAATCCCCAAGGTCATGCCCTAATGACTCCATCCTCCACCATCCCTTTCGACTCCAAACTCACAGACTCACAAATGAGTCAACCTGTCGATGAGGTAAGTGTCCTACAGCCTCATCGCCTCTCCCAATCTCTTCAGTTGACAACTGAGATTCTTTGGCACATTCCATCTTAGCATATCGATTCCTGCACACTTGACCCCTCAGAACAGCAGGTATTTATTCTCACAGCTCAGGAATGAAGTCCAAAATCAAGTGGCAAAGAGCTGCACTCCTGGAAGCTAAGCAGAAAATTCATTGCTTTGCCTTTTTCAGCTTCTAGAGATCAACTTCATTTCTAAGGGACTAACAGCCCCTTCCTCTAACTTCAAAGCCCGTCACTCCATTCCCCGGTTCCATCTGTTCATCAGCCCTTCTAATTCTCAGCCTCTCGCCTCCTCTTACAAGTACCAGTGAGATTACAGTGGACCCATCCGGATAATCCATATTAACCTCTCCATCTAAGACTCCTAACTAAATCACATCTTCAAACTCTGTTTTACTACCTAAGATACTATATTTACAGGTTCTAAGGATTGGGGCCTGGATATAATAATATTATTACTCAGCCTTCTATACTATTCGTATAACAGAGTTTCTGTCTCTCTTTTATCTTCGGGGTCTACAAAGTGGTAGACAAATTATTGATGCTCAGTATTTGTTTGCCTGAATGAATCTAAATCTCTTGAGGCAAAATGGCTAATATTATCACACATAGTGGGATTCAAGGAATGGGATGGATAAGAATCTCTCATTAGGAGATCCTGCTACAAGAAGAGGAGACGGATGGAGCCCATTTGATAACACCCTCCCCACACTGGTATTTACTGTCTGACAGTGAGAGGGCAGAACATATTCCCAGCCTGAGGCTAGCCTCAGGACTATGAAAAATAATAATACACATAATGAAACATTGTGGCCAAAGGAAGGGCCATACCACCAATCGATATTTACTTTCCTTGACCCAGTTTCTTTATTACATTTCTTTTTGTTACAGCAACTTTTAATTATAAGAATATTAGACAAGAAAGTCAAGCCTGTTCATCTAAAGCATACACCATCCAAGAGCATTTCTGCTTTCAAGTGATTTCTATTTAAAATAGCAAAAAGTGAAAGTGTGAAGTAAAAATATGACTGCCCTTATTTCCCTTTACAATAGCAACAACACAGAAGAAATCACTTTTTTCATTATTTTGTCAGCTTTTGTACAATGTTTTCAGAGCATATATGCAAAGATTTTTGTTAACAAAGAAAACATAATGCCGTGTAATCTACTGGAAACTTTGCATTTTGTAACAATGAACTGGTCTAGCAACATTTCTTAGAAATATACGCTAGAATGCTCCATTCTATTTAACAGACATCTAGAATTGCACTATATAGAGATAAAACTTACATGTTATGATTTTGCTTACTCTTGACATATCCACTAACAGTGACTATAATTATATTAAAATAATATAATGTATTTTGTACTTCTTAAATTATCAGAAAATTTGAATTTTTAAGTGTGCTTTCAGACTAAAATTGGTACAGACATGTGTCACTTAATGACAGGAATGAATTTTGAAATGAATCATAGGTGATTTGATCACCATGAAAATATCATAACATGCACTTAAACCTAATCCAGATGGTCCAGGTACGTAATGGGACATGGCCTCTTGGTATAATCGAGTGATGCAGTGAACACAGGTATCACCATGAGTGACGGGGCCTGGGATGGTTCCCGGGTTCTCGTGCGAGTGAAAACAAGAATTGGACATGGTCAGGGAAAAGCAGCAAAGCTCATTAAGGCAAAGTATACTCAGAGCGAGTCGGCTCCTGCCTGCAGAAGTAAAGTGGCAGGAGCCACCGCAGGCATGGGGTCCGGGGCCGTAAAACAGTGTGCTGGCTCCAGGCGCCTCCCTGGGTCTTCCAGAACATGACTGACAATGTGACTGACAGGGTGCGCGTCATGTGGGCTGTGCCTACCACAACATCCTTTCCCGTAATTTACTCTGTTATAGTTACACATACGAGATGCTGTCCAGACTCAGGAACCTTCAGTGAGCCTCATCAGAGTCCTGGTTGCAATGTCACAGCTGCCTCTACATCCTGAATCAACTCCAAACCTTTACCTTTCTTGATCATTTTGACTCCAGAAAAGAGCCAGAAGTTGGTGAATATGGTGGATGAGGACGGAACACAAGATTGTTGTGAGCTTGCCTTTCCTTTAGATGGAACTTGGCAACAGCAGTGCTGTGTTTTATTTTGTTGTTGTTGTTGTTGTTGTTGTTGTTGTTTATCACAACTCATAAAGACACTGGTGAAAAGGGACTCCCAGAACTGCTTCAGAAAGTGCCAAGAATGACAGAATACTATGTTTGAAAGGAAGGGAGGTATTTTGAGAGCGACTAATGGCAATGTGTCTTTTACTGCTATGCATGTTTTTAATTAAGCATTCACCCACTGTACATGTTGATCACACCCACATTTGCTATGTCTCTGTAAGACTGGTCCCCACATTCACTGGGTGATGCGTTATGCTCTGATATGACTACAATGGCTTGGATGTCTGCAGGTGAAAGGATGTCAGCTCCATTATAATCTTATAAAGCCACCATTGTGCCTCCTTTGCTGGACTGTTGACTGAATAGATGTGAAACACCGATATTAATACTTGACCAGAAGGGAGTCTGTGAGAAAGACTTTACTAGAAGCACAAGGGGCTTCCTGGGCCCACAGAGATGAAAATTGGTTTGGGATGTGTTGATCAAACTGAAGCCAAGAAGATAAAATGGGTCTTAAAAACCAGGATTTTGTTCCTAAAGATGAGCCAGTTCTTCAGTCTTCCTCTTGTTGAGCCTGTACACCGCCACCCTCACAGGCCTGCAGCGGTGGAGGCGCCAAGACTTCCAGCCCTCTGGGCCAAGGCTTAGCGAGATCTACGGCCACTATCTTCCTCCCTTCTGCTCTACTCTTTCTGTAAAGTGGAGTCCTTCTGTTCTTTCGGTGGGGAGGACTAGCTGCCCTCCTAATTTGACCAATTGGTAATTTTTCCATTTTTATAGGCTCTTTTCAGGGTTTTGGTTGCAGCTGTGCAAATGCACCCAGGAACCCAGACAGCTGGAACCCAGATTCAGTCTGCTGCTGTGAATTCTGCTACTAAGATCAATCTTGAAAATTGGCACCTAAGACACAAGAAGAAGACTGGCCCCAACACTTGTTGGTCAGAATAATGAACGTGGCTGATGAATGTAAGTGCTATGTTTTATATAAGGCACAACATGAGAAACAAAGAGTGAAAAGCCAGGGAAAATATTTTCATATTTCTTCATGGTCAGTATTTTCTAAGCACAAGTTACTGATAACCTAGTTATTTAAATGTTAAGCCTCAGAGCAATACACGTTTGTCTTTCCTAGAATCATCCATTTATTACATCCCAAAATGTTGCGATCACATCTTCCTTTCAATAGCAGATCAGGGGCTGCTTTCTCCCTCTCTCAGGCAGGTGATGCCAGCTCCAGCTGTGAAGTTCGTAGCTCTGGACCTCTTCTATAGCATGGACCCCTGTCCATGTAGCATTTTTCTGCTCTCCTCACATGACTCAAAACAGGAGAGAGGCGTCTGAGGAATGAGCGCAGTTACGGCAGGAATAGTAAGTCAGGTCTAGGATCCTGACGTGTCATGCCTGCTTTCAGGATAAATCAACAAATACAAATATCGAATGTTTTCCATTCTGTTATCCATTCCTCGACCTGTACTCTATTGTGAGACACCACCTTAAAATTTCTGACGTATGTTATGTACAAATACCAAGATGCATGCAATCATTATGCATTGCAAACATGCACTAATTAAAAATTAAAAATGCTTTTCAGGTATCCTAAGTAACCACATGCGAGCCCAACCTCCGTTTGCCCCATGGCCTTTCTTAGCTTGGTAAAATTCTGCTATTTATGACAATGAGAAAAATGGTGAATAAGAACCAATTTTATTTTTCTAGCCAACAAGTTCTTGAACGCCTAACAGAATGAAAGAGTTACTTCTTATCCCATATTCTCTTTGCAATATCTTACGAGTCACCACCAACAGAAGCCAGTGGGCACGGTCAGCGGTCGGCCTGAAATCCCCACCTCCACCAGTCCACTAAGTCACTTTTTCCACCTCCTGTTACCAAAGGCAATATTGTTGCAAGTGCTCCACCAATGCCTAAGTCTCCAGACCTCCTTCCACTAATGCAAAAACATGACCCGCCTTTTAAACATATGCCCTAACGGAACAGGGGATCACAAAACTTCTGCAACCCATTTGGTAAAAATACTGTAACACTGCAGGCTTAATTTTCATTTTTCTTGTTGGTAGTGAGGTTAGACATTCTCTTCATACGCTTTTTTGAGGCTTCTTTTTCAGAATGATTTGTCCTTGTCTCTGTTTTCATACTGAGTTTTTCATCACTGCTTTCTTGTTGATTTATGGAGCTCACATTATGCTTTATACATCTGCCTTATAAATGGCGTTCAGGAAATGACATAAAAAGCAAGTAGATTCTCAGTTCTGAGCCCATAGAAAACCCCAGCAAATAATCAGAAATGACACTGGTAAGTTCCTCCATTAGAAAGTCGATATTTAAAAATATTATTAACATGTGTGATGTTTAGTTTACAACCCAAACTAAGTTTTAGAGACACTGAATAGCTCCTTATTTAAAAATTAAGAAATTTAAGGACCTATCTAGCTGTGCTCGCCAGAGCATGAGGTAATAAGGTTGTCATATTAGAAAAAAAATATAGAAAACCTTAGAGTTAAAAACCATGTAGCATTAGAGCTGAAAGGGTGACAATCTTAGTTACATTTTTGGATTAGTGATTTCAATCCAGTAATATTTTCGCTTAACTATTTATATTTTCCCACACTGATTTATACCAGATTAGCAGATATGTATTAAATTGTATAAAGCTCCAGAGAAAACAGATGTGCACCACAAGGTACCAGCCCTCAAGAAATGCACTACCAAGCTTAAGAATCCAAACTAATAGCCAGGTGAGGTGCCGTTGCGACGGACCAGGTGAACACGAGACTCAAATCAAAAAGAGATTAAAGGAAGTTACAAATGCTGTAAGGAGCCGTGATCCAGACAAGCACAGACCTGGCCTCCCACAGTACAGACCCGACCACGTGTCCCGATGTTTCTTTGCTCCACCTGCAAGCAAAACCTGCTGTCACCGGACAGTGTGCTGGAAGAGGAAAAATGTACACCTTCGCAGGCCTGGTCCCAGAAAGAAAATGACTGCAGTGTTTAGCTAACGCATGAGAATAGAATGAATCTTGAGGAAGGTTTCTCTATTTCAAGGAATTTTTACTTAGTTTTGTTTTATGAAAAACACCCTAGGTGCTATTATAAAGTATAATGCTGCAGTTTGGGCTTTTTTTTCTATGTGAGTATTATTCTCTGACATGATTGACAAAATAGACTTTTTAAACAAAGGCTGGATGAGGAAAATTATTAATGTATAGAACGTTGTATGTTTCAAAAGTCCTATCTTTAGAAGCAGTCCATAGTTTCGATTTAATTTATACATAGAAATTCATGATGATAAAATTAATATCAGAAAATCTAGAACAGTCCTACAGTTTTATTGGTTATATCATCAAGTATAATAAAAATGAGTAATTGTGAAGTATACGTGTCATGAAAATTTGAATGAGCAAAAAAAAAAAATCACTTCTTAAATAATTAAAAACAATTTACTCCTGTAACACTTCATGGTTCTTTCAGGCTATTTAATCTCATAAAACCTATAGACATTTTATGAATTGCTTGCTATAATGTATGAGATACTTAGTTTTGAGATTAGGCTATTAGAAATTGGCTTCAGAAGGCATCAGACATGTTTAACATAAGTACAGCAGGAGCTAGAAAACTAAATATACAAAAGCAACCATCAAATCTACTTGCACACAGTATAAAGTTGTATAGCATTTTGGAAAATATGGTAATGGTCTTGTTTTGTTCGCCACGTGAAGGTTTAGAAAAAAGAACACAGTAAAAAGGAGACATAAAACTTCAGGGAAATAGAGATCCAGTGTTTTGGTCTAGTGAATATCTCTACCTTCTGGAAGGAAAAGAGGCAGTACAGTCAGGAAAACACTTTCAAATGAGCTTAAGATAGAGAATGTAAGGAAAACTAACCATCACAGGAACAAAATGACAAAGTTCTTTGGAAGTTAATTCTGGTAAGCAAATAAAAGCCACTTTTTAAAAAACAAGAGTTAGACTCACAGTATCTTGAGAATTGGCTTCTCTTAGACGTAATATTTCGGCACCGCTAAAAGTGGTAACTGGGATGTGGGTGTCAGGTGGGCGGGTCACAGCGGAGTCTGTCTGAGTCCGTTGTGTCCAGACGGGAAGAGGTCTCCTAGCCCGGTGCCTTGCTCTCGGAGAACACGCGTCTCTTCTACCCAAGGGAAGGTGCCATGTGCATACATTGGTTAGCTTCATTAGTAATCTCACAAAAGGCTCTGCTCTTTTTTTAAAATGCTATATTTATACAAGAATTGTCCTAATATTTGTTAATGAACATTATTGACAGTCCACCTCTAGGTGTTTTAATGACGTTACCAGATTTTATCATACGGTATTAGTAAGTCAGCAATGCTCATGAATGTGCTGATATTGAAAAAGACAGGTGAGAGAAGCTGTATGTTAGAGGCTTTTCATATTCGTACATATAGAATTCGCCAGACTGTATGTTTAATTAGTAACTTTCATCTTTATCCAGAGAATCATGTCTTTGCCAAAATTTTATTACTGATGTATATGAGAATAATTTCAGCTAAATATTTAGGTTTTTGTTCGGTTATATTGGTCAAGGAAGAAGGGTAGTATTTGTTCCCAACCGATGTAAGTCTGAATATTTTCTTCAGAAGACTGGCGTCAAATGCACTAGAAGGTAAGATGCGTTTCTTATTGTGTAACACGTGGCAAAACAGACCTCAAAGTCAGTCTGTCCACTTAAAAGCAACTCGCAGGACACTGATCTGGTAATAAACGATGTAGCTTGTACTCGAAGGCCGTGGAAGTTTCCTTTGGGAACATCTTACAAGTGCAGTTTTCTTAGGCCCCTAAGGGCTGGGATGAACAAACTGCTCAAGTGGAAAAATAGTGAGTTAAAAACAACTAAAACAGGACAGGTAGTTCACACATTTAACCAGAGTCTTCTTTAATTAAAGGCCTGAGAATACCTGAATGTAGGTGAAGTTTGTAATGAGTTCTCTCTTATAAATATCATAAAAGTACATACTACTGTCTAGAGTACGCACACATTGTGTATTTATAAATTCAAATAAGGAAAATAGTAATAAATCTCTCTAATTTAATCCCCACAGTTTATAAATCATGGGGAAAGTTCATATAAACAACTCTCAATTTGAACATGGCAGGTAGAATTTGAAGATAATCTGGGTGCCTCATGCCTTTCCACGCTCCTGTCCTCTTGAGTGTAACCGGGACGTCACGCCCACAGCATGCGGGAAGAGAGATGTGACTAGCGGCCCTGGTCAGCTCGCCGAGTGGCTGCCACGGCAGATCACCCTGCTGACCACGGCTAGGCGTTCGCGGGGCAGCAGCAGACACTGCGGCCGAGGCAGGCGCACGCGGAGAACGTCATCCGAGAGCCACACGGAGGGACCCTTCAGTGGACAGTCACCAGAGGCTGGATTTGCGGCAACCTGAGTGAGCTCAGGAGAGGAAGCGGGGTTCAGACGAGGAGCGCCGCTCGAGCCAGCACCGTGGGCCAGCTGCGTGTCAGGGCTCCACCACACCCAGGTGCTGGACTCGCAGCAACCAGGAGGTGAGCGAATTTCATCGCTTTAAGACACGGAAGCGCAAGGCGATTTCTTGCACAGCTCTGAACAACTAATACCCCTCACAAAACCTTGCAGTGCAGATGTTATTACCCTTATTTTAGGGTAATGAGCGTATGGAGGCTTGGAAGAGTGACAGGATTGGGACTGGGGCCCAAACACACACGCAACTCCGTTCTCTCCACGATAGCATCATTATTTCACGTGCCCATAAAATTTTACATCACTGCTAGCGCGAAGCACCGTATTACAATAACCTGCGAATTATTACAGAAGGAAGACAACAAAAGATTTTTTTTCAAAGGGCTAAGATTAGAAAGAGTTTTGAGATAGGGGATTTTTATGTGATTGGGTTTCTGGCTTTCGTTGAGGTTACTGTGTCCTGAAGCTACTATCTAACATTCACTTGCCACGTGCTCGCCACGTTGCTAGACATTTTCAAGTCTGAGTGCATTTAATATTCATAATGCTGTGCAGGAACCGCTACCCTGAGCTTCCCAATATGGAACCTGAGGCACAAGTAATTTAAGTCATTTCTTCAAGAGCTCATATCTAGTAAGTAGCAAAACTGGAATTTGAAACTAGATCTTATGATCCTAAAGCTTGCATTTGAATTTGCATTTAATCACCGTATTTTAAGAACTCCTGTTCATCTTGGCCTTCTCTTACTTCTCCTTTTACCTTCAGTTTTCATCCCCTCATCTCCTTCCCTCTTCTTTAGTTCACATTAGTCACATATTATGAGTTGGACTGAATGCATCACACATTTATAGAACAGTTAATTACTGAGTGGCACTATGGCCCGTGCCCTTTTGGAACTACAGTATATGGAATAATTAAGAAAATAAAGCTCTGTCTTCCATGCGTTTACATCTAGGATAAGAGGAAGTAATAAGAAATAAACAACCAATATGCACAGAGTATATCCATAGTAAGTAAAAAGGAGTGTGAATACAGAGTAAATGGAAACTTGTTGTTTTATATAGGGTACAAGAGAAAATTCCAATGTTAAAATGATGTTTAAAACACCGAGATGCAGAGAAAGAGAAAATAGCATTTCTGATACAGTGCAAGTGCCAAGGAGGTGGGGAAAGCTTGTGATACTCGGGTAACTTGAAGGAGCTGGTGCGGTTCCATCCAGTGCGTGAGCATGAGGGAAACAGAAGGTGAGGTCAGGGAAGCGGTGAGGTCCAGGTAACAGAATCTGTAGGCGCTCCCAGCACGGGGCTTCCACTCTGAACAAAGTTGGGTGCCTTGGGGGTATTTGAACGCAGAGGTGAAGTGGTTTCATTAGACTTGTAAATTTTCACTTTTATTCATGGATTAACAATGATAAGAATGGGCCTGGGCCTGAGACCCGGTGCTGAAGGAAAAAACATAAGAAAGAAAAGCTGTGTGTGGGCTGCTGCCTCAGGAAATCGCTGTGATCAGACTTACTGCTGGCAGCTGGAGAGATGGAGGAAGAAGTTACGACAGCTCCAGACCCTGATGCTGTTTTAAAGGTAGGTCAGCAGTGCTCAGATGAGACATGGGGCAGGAGGGCAAGGTGAGTCTCGGGTGACTCTCATGTCTTGTCCTCCAGAGCTGAGCAGATGAAGTGTCCCTCGGATGAGGTGGGTAGGGACAGGGAGGGAGCATATTTGGAGGTAGGAGATAATGAAATTCCTTGAGGGACGTTTGTTAAGTGAGCGATATCGAGTGGATATTAAAATAGAGGTATGAAGTAGCAGGCGTATTCCCATCTGAAGTCTGAAGCAGTAGATGTCTGGGTCATCAGCACAAATATGAATTCTAAAGCTGAACGACTACACAGAAGCTCCGAAGGTGTGCGTGAGAGACGGGGAAGGGGGAGGAGCGGAGTTCCGAGACCTCAGAAGTCAGAGCGGTGCGGCAACGCCAGCTAAGAAAATTGGCAACAGCAGCCATTCAGTAGGAAAACAGAAAGCAGTTTCCCAAAAGCCATGTGAAAGACATAATGTTAGTCAGCTTTCATTTACTATAACAAAGAGCCAAGACAAATCAACTTAATAAACGATTTCATTTGGCTCAAAGTTTTGGAGATTTCAGTCCAAGGTCAGTTGACACATTCTGGGGGCAGCCGAAGCCATGAATACACAAGACTTTGGGGGACATTTCTCCAAACCATAGCAAAAATATCTGACGAAGAAAGGTGGGATCGACTTTATCAGTGAATGCTGATAAATAAGAGTGCAGACTAATAATTCACCATGGAATTCATCACTGTGTGGGGCCTTGAGCAGAACTAGGTGGTGGTTGGAGAGAAAGCTACGAGAGCTTAGGAACAAGAGTTTGCAAAAGAGAGAGACCAAGCTGGTCCACTTCTTCCAGGAATTTTTGCTGTGAAGGAAACAGAACTGTAAGTCAGTGCCTAGGGAAAATGCAGTGTGTAACATGGGTTTCTGATTAGTTTGTCTACAAAAAAATTCTAGAATGTGTGCCTGGTCGTGGGACTGTGCTTCAGCCAGGCAGAGACAGGGCAACTGTAGGGCAGGTGAATTGGAGATTTAATCTGGAATAGAGCACTGCCCAGCAAGGACAGACTGCTGTGAGTTACACACGAATCTGGACAGCTTTGAAGGCTGGACAGAGGTGGTGAATAGCACCCTAACTAGAGATGCACAAAGCCCCGTGGGGTGAGTTGGGGTTTCTTGTCCTTGTAGTACACTGACAGAAGGGGGAACAAAGCTCTGGGAGGGCGGTTCTGAAGGTGGCCCATGTGGGTTCGTGGTGATTGTAGGTGTGTTAGAGGGAGGAACACACAGTGCTCTGGGCCCTGTCCTCATTCTGGCTAATGGAGACAGGCAGGCAATTCCAAGCACTCACATCCTTATTCTTACAGACATGGAAGCTGAGGAAGGAGGCAAAGTGCGACACGGTGATCTGCACTTCTGCATCTCATTCGCTGTAACACAAGATACCTTAAAGAAAAGGCACCAGCTATGAGATTGTCGGTTTGAGATAGAACCATATTCTCCAATTTTTTGAAGGTTTGATTCAGAAGCTTATTTCACTCATCCACATCCAAATACAAAGATCGCCTGCAGGCTCTGAATGTTTAACACTGTTGGAACGGCGGAGCAGACCTCTGCAGGCAGCAAGAGGCAAGGACGAGCACACACGCTGCCCGTGCTTTCTTAAAAGGAAATCATGTCTGCGCTGCATTTGGCACGCGTTGGACATTTACCAGCATAATTATTCATAGCCTCGCTTTTTACATTTCAAAAATATAGTCCTGCTTTCTAGTATTTGTGACTCTGCATTGTGAGGTTTGCTATTTACAGGGACTGTTGGTTAAACTCGCTCAGCATTTAATGAGTCAGCTACATTAGCTGACCGCCACGTGTTACCACCTTCATGTTGATTCTATTTACCAATCTCCCCAGAATGAAAAGATATGAAAATGTGCACTGATTATTTTGGTGGATTTTCTGAGGAAGAACCAAGGGTTAGACCCAAGACTGAGTGATGAGCTCTTTCCATTTTACATTCTTCATTTGATCGCCAATCTTTCAAATTTAAAGTGAAAGGATGACAATAATATTAGTACAGACATAGTTGCACAAAGAACTTGTTTGTAGAGCAGGATGAGTACTTACATCAACACTATAGTCAGGTACATAATTATGTCACTTTTGAACAAAATGCACGTACTCTTCAGTATTAAGACATTTGAATTTATAACAGGTTAAATACTCTGAAGCAATAATCCCTGTATATCTTCCTATGAGGCATGATGTTGAATTTTCAAAAATGATTGTTATCTTTCAACGTCGAAACAGGGAATTGCATTTAATAAAGAATTGGCCTGGAAATTAGCAATTCACAGCAAGCCTTAAATATGCAATGAGTTATACTACAATCCTGAATAATACACATGTCATTTGATTTCAAAAAGAATTGAGCAAAAGCAGTTATCATTTTTACTAGTGCTCAGTGGTGTGATTCCATGTGAATATAAATGATTAAACAAATAGAGATTTTAGATCTATGAGAGTTCATAAATGCAGTCTTATGAATTAAAAAACAAGTTCTTAGGTATTTCACAAGCTTAGGCAATTAGAAATAGTAAAACACAGCAACTGGATCCTTTAAAATGCACGTGGCAGCGCAAACCGAGATGTCCACGACAGGGCAGCGTGCGCCTGGGAATGCCGCTGCCCCTTTCCCCACGTTCATCATGTTGCTGTTTACTCGCAGGGAGCAACTCAGGAGATCTGCTCACCGGCGGCTCACACCTGGCTCGCCACTTCCGTCACAGTGATACAGCCTCTGTGTCACTGCTGTTGCACATTCCCACCCCAGGAGAACTGGGCTGCCCTCCCTGTCTCCTTCACGTGCCCCTCTCTGGTCACTTAGCTGCTGTCATTCTCGTCTACGAACCTTTTTAAAAATTTCTGGCTACGAGCAATTTCAAATATATACAAGGAATCCAAACGGTGTACTAAAGCCCCCTGCGCCTGTCACTGCCTTTCCACTACCCAATATTCTGCAACTTTTGGTTCTTCAATATATACCCCAACTCCCGGCCTCCCTCCTTAGTGGGACTGTTTTGCAGTGTTTTTTGTTAGTGAAATCAGTGTGTGTCATGTTCTACACATC
>PVJO010029678.1:0-16489 GCA_004026905.1 Hystrix cristata
TATAATTGAAAGGTTGTGACAAAATTTATGCTTTGAACAAATGGTATTTAATGTGGCAGTCTACCAACATAATGACCAATGAATCGATGATGAGTATATCCAAATTTTGAATTTTTTTTCTATTTTAAGTTTTGTACTATGCGAAATAAACTGTACATGGCTTAAACCTATGATTTTACTATGGATCTTGTAAAAACCATATTATTTGAGCAGAGTTTCCCGGGGTACATTCAAGTAATCAGAGGGTTTGTTAGAACAGTGTGGGCTTTCCCTTCCTTCCCCTCCTTTGGTCTCCCAATTCCTCACCCTAAAATTTTGACTCAGTAAGTCTGTGGGGGGAGGAGAATTTTTATTTCTAGAAAGTTCCCAGATGAGGCTGCTGCTGATGGTTGAGAGACATACTTTGAGAACTATTGATCCAGACATTGCAGTATAAAAGAAAGGAGTCTTAGGAATAGGTTCTAGGAATGTTGGTTCCTCCACATACAAGCTGGGTAACTTTAGAGTTTTCTTTGTGGACGGTTATGTATTCACTATGAGACAAAGATAAAAATGCTTGCCCTGCCTATTTCCTGTGGCTAGAAGGATCAAACACCACATTCTGGGTACACAGAAGATGGTATTAGCCTTGACACAAACTAGGAACTGCTAGATGGAACTATTGGTGCTTCTCAAGCATTATTTAGAAAAGGGTGCATTGAATTAATTGAGAAGACTCTGTTATAGAATGGAAATTCAAACCCTCAGTTTTCTAAGAGCTACTTTAATTTACATGCTGCATAAATAGTAATATTTGTAGAAAACCTCAGGACTCTGATACATAATCAGGTCAGAGGAACTGATTACAGAGATAGTTAAATGAATCTTCTTTTGGCACAAATTAGCATAGAAACGTGCTTCTAAGTCTGTACTTACTGAAGAAGACCCCCATCTTCTCATCATTCTTTCGCCCATTCAGAAAGCTTTGCTGAGGGCCCACTGTGTGTCAGGCGCTGAGCTGGGAAGTGTAGCTTCAGAGATGCATTCAGTGTGCTCACAACCTGTTCAAACACTTACTTATAATTCCAAGTTGTAACTCTTCCACTGAGGAATGTGCTGAGCACTGTGGGAACGCTGAGGAGGGAAGGCCTGATTCTGCCTGAAGGGGTCAGGGAAGCCTTCTAGTTAATGTTGCTTTCTAAAAAGTGAATGTTAGAGAATTCGTAGAGTTGGTTCCAGTATCTCAATCAAATATGTCACTTTTCTAATCTAAAAAAGAGGTGGTGAATAGACAGGAAGTGCTGTGTTCATTTAAGGAAAAAAAAAACTCCTTAAGAATATGGATGACTAATTTTTTGGCTGGCTCGGGCTGCACTGAGTGAAGAGGAATTGTCTTGGGCTGCATGTAAAATATATAATACAGTTAATATACACAAGTAAGGAAATTTTCTTTTCTTACATTTTAACTTTTTTATTTTATGAAATCATACAATATTAAAATCATACATATTTTATGAAATCGTACAATTATTAAGCCAGAGTTTAATAATGAAATAAAACTTATATGGCTGCTTAAGAACGAACGCCTGCCTTTACAGGCATACACATGTGTATACAGGTTAGTAATTGCTTCTCGTACTATCAAGTCACAGAGGCACACGTGACGTTTGACGCACGCAGGTGTCAATTTGCCTGATAGTGTGTGGTGGGTGCGGTGGGTGGAGTTAGTGCTGTCGTGCGACGCTGCCTGGACAGCAGTGCTTAGTCATCTATCTATGTGGGCTGTGCTAGAGCCCTGCCCACTCAAGCAATGAAAAATACTAATAACAGTTGCATAATAATGTTAAAAATTTATGATCTTGTGGGCCTGCATTACTTCCTGTGCAGGGCTGCATGTCGGCTGCAGGTCGGACGTACCTGCCCTACAGCACTACAGGATTCCTTCCATTTTAAATACACTTGGTTCTGAGCATTGAGTAGATTCTTTCATTCACTTGCCTCCTCACTCATCCGGTCCCTATATTATTCCCCTGATCTAAACATTTCGAGGGCTTTGCAAAGCACTTTAAATCTCAACTAATTGTTTCAGCTGAGAAGGCCATGTGTAATATGGCAATAATACAGTCATTGCTCCCTCTTGCCCTCTTTCTTTGTTGCTTGCTTCCTTGCTTTCTGGCTTCTGGCTTTCTCTCTCTCTCCCTTTCTCTCTCTCTCTCTCGAGATCTAATATTTACATTCACCTTGGGAATTGATACATACATATTCTTGGCAACTCGACTCATAACAGCTAAACCTTAGAAGCAGTCTATGGGCCCACCAACAGATGACTGGATAAAGAAAATATATATATACACAATGATGTAATAAGCAGCCATGAAGAAGGATAAACTTGGGTCATTTATAGGAAAATGGATGCACCTTGAGGCCACAATGCTAAGTGAAATAAATCAGTCACAAGGGTTAAATGTTGCATAGTTTTTCTTATATAACCCAAACTATAAATGATATTGAATTGTTACTTTCCTCTTGAGCCACACTGGTTGCGTTTTTGTTCCTAGATTAAACCATCCTTGTTATTTATGTCAGTGATTTTGTATTTGCTTGTTCTTCTCCCTGCCTCTTTATGTGCGTAGGTCTTCTTGTCCTTCTGTCCTCCTCTTCAAGATGTCTTTCCTGCTCATGAATCTGCGGCATGTCCCACCTCATTCTCGCAATCCTTTACGAGACCACTGCCTCTCTTCCACTGTAGCATCTCATTTAATAATACGTAAGTTTGCTACTTATTATCAGCCTCCTTTATTCTGTTTTCTCTCCACTGTCAAGAGCAATTCTTTGCATAAAAGAGGTTTTAAATATCTGTTTGTAGAATGAGTATTTTTAGAATAGTTGTCAGAATTAGAAAAGTAATTTAGGTTTAGTGTAAAGGTGAAAACTTGTTTCTGACTGAACTGCACAAGTGCTCAGCTGTCTGAGTCCTGAGTCTGAGATGGCAGACCTTCTCTGAAGCTCGGCCCCCAGCAGGAGGAAACGGGAATTTGCCTACCAGGGATACAGCTGAGGTACCTGCCATCACTCTGCCTCACTAGGAAGCCCTTGTCCTTCTTGTAATAGTCATCACTATAGACTTGGAAAAGTATTCTGGAGCAATCAAGAGAATTCTACCTAGATTAGGACTGATTTATTTAGTACCCAGAATACACAGAATTAGAGTGCCCTAATCTGCTTTGTGTTGCTTTAAGAGAATACCCAATGCTAAGCAACGTATGAAGAAAAAAGGTTTATTTGGCTCCAGATTCTGGTGACTGGCGAGTCTAAAGAGCATGGCACCAAGGTCTGACATCTGACAACACCCCCCTGACTGCATCATAATGTGGCAGAAAAGCTGGCAGAATAGGAAGAAGGGAAATGTGTGCAAGCGAGGGAACAAAAGACTAGGGAGGGGCCAGGCGCACTCTTTTCTAACAACCCCACCTCGAGGAAACTAACCATACTGGAACTACGCTATTCTTCTCCAAAGGTGCTGTCCCATGACCTAACCATCTTCTGTGTGGTCCTGCAGTTTAAGGATTCACTACTTCTCTGTACCACTCTGGGATCAAGCTGGCAGCACGGGAAGCAAGCAAACCACAGCAGCGGGCTGTGTTACATTTTAATTCAACTCAGTGAGTTTTGTTTTTTTAATATCTTGTATTTAGCGTTAATCCAGGAGGCAATGAAAAGGAATGAAAATTTTCAATACGCAGTCCTTGGCTTTAAAATGCTTTCAGATTAGCTGGGGAGACAAGTGTGGTGAAGTAATTGTTAAATCAAAAATGGGAAGCAATTTGTAACCATAAAATGGAATGAGAAAATCTGGCTTTGAGTACTTTAGGATGGAATGGTAGTCTTTTTTTTTTTTAAGAGTACTGGAGATAAGTGTTAGTTTTTATAGACCTGCTGTGTACCCGCTGAAGACAAACTATAGTTTCTGATATAAATAACTCATGGCCTAAGCCAGTGGTGGCAAACCTGTGACATGCATGCCACCGCAGGCTGTTCGTAATATTGAAAGCTCTGAAAGGCTTGCTATCATTGGCCTAAGCTAAGGTAGTGTTGACTGGTAGAACTTACTGCAATAAAGGAAATGGTTTATAATCTGTGCTGTCTGATCAATTAGTCACTGAAATGTGTTAGTACTTGAAATGTGTTAGGGCAATTAAATTAAATAATTAAAATAGCCACATAGGGCTAGTGGCTACGAAACAGCTCAGGTCTAAGGGGAAGAACAATTTGTGTCTACTGGAAGGTATAGCAGAATCCATTCTAAATACATCTGTGTTGAAAAAGAAATTTATTCTCAGGAAGTAACTTATTAGGGATAGCACTGTGGTATAGTATGTCTTCGTTATTATGATAAAGTAATAAATTTGAATAATATATTTGAACCATCAGTATTACCTTTAAAATTAGGTGCCTTAAAGGAATGTTTATTTCTATTTTTAAAGCATGCATTTGAAAAATATTCTGTTTCCTGAGTTTGCAAACTTTGGTGCTGAGACTTCTATAATTTTCAAATGATTGTGATGACAGAAGGAAAAAGTAATTGGAATTGTAGTTGAAGTGGGTACTCTGCAGAATTTTCTTTCACTAATTTAAATAAATCAACATTTTTTCCTTCTATGTAAAATTTTTGAAATAAATGCAAAATTGTCTTAAGAAAGGGCTTATAAATATCCAAGTACTTTATGGGCATCATTTAGTTAGAGAGAGAGAGGAGAGAGAGAGCGAGAAGGAATTTATAGAACACAGGATTTTCTGCTAAAATTTGGGAATGGTCTCTAAGGTTATAGGATTGTCAAAGACATAATTTGCATAATCCATTCATCACAACCCATCCACCAAGCATAATCCGGATCAATAACCCACCAGAACCTAATCAATATCCCATAAGGACACAATCAGTCACCAACCCTGTCCACCTCACTCACCATTTCTTTACAAATCTTGCCTTGACTCCCCCAGAATATTGAACAACCCTGACTCATTTCTGTGAGGTATTCTTACTAACCAGCACCAACTCACAAAAAAACTTAAGGTATTAAAAAAGCTTTTTACAAATAAAAATCTCAGCAATCCCCTACACAAAACGCGTCTGTCACCTGAACAGATTGAAATAATGTCCCTCTTGGTCTGCAGAAAAGGAGGGATGGGATTTTGAAGGGTGCTCCTGACTACAATTATAATAAGCTGGATACGATATCAGACTTCTCCTGATCACTGACTAATCTTTTTTTAATTTCTCTGCAGCACATTTCCTTCATCAGATCTCACTGGATCAGTTTTGGTGACAGGGAAAAACAAAGAAAACATAGTAAAACTATTTGTTCCTTACAGAATCATTTTGTTTTGTGGTGGAATGGTTTTGTAGTATTTTCTTGAAGTTTGTCACAAGAGATTTATTTAATTTTAAAACATTCTTTAGACTAGGAAGAAATAATTCATGACTCTGGAAAATGTTCCTCGAAAGGTAAAAGCTGGAGGCTGGGGGTGTAGTGGCAGAACGCTTGCCTGGCATGCAAGAGGCACTGAGCTCCATCTCCAGCACCTCCTAAAAGATATAAAGGGAAAAATTGGTGCTGGCAGACTGTAGCCAGACCCGGGACCCTGCTTAAGAGATGGAACATGAAAGATGCCATAAACTCACAGAAGGACCCTGTCTGAGGGCTGGAGACTCTTGCCCAGCAGTGGCTGCCCCATGCTGACTCAGCGTAGGCTGAGAACTCTCTGGACATATCCCTCAGAACCAGTCATAAACCTGCTGAATAAATAAGGCAGGATCCAAAGGGAAACGTCTCTTCAGGGAGCATGCTTACTCAAAAGATGTACATCTTTTCTCTTCAGTGAAGAATTGGCTCCCCAGATAACTTTGATCTGATGCTTCTTCTTTCCCACTCACTAGTGTGGAAGCTTCTGAGTGTGGTGGTCTCTCTGAGCAGGTCTTCGCAGCTACTGTGGCGTGTGAGGGTGTGTTCAGAAGCTGTAGTCTTTGATGAGCTAGTTCATGAAGGTTGTTTTCAGATGGAGGGTTTTAAATGCTTTAGTGGGTATCATATGGGCCAGTTCAGGTGTTTTAATTGGGCTTCCTACAGAGCTCTCATTGTCCTGCCTGGAAGTAGGAAGGAAGAAAAAGTAAATACTAATTTCGCATAGAAAATTAAACTAGCTTGTATGCTGGGGATCATTACTTATATGAATTACCAAATGAATATTTTATGTTGACAGCTAAATTGGTTATTTTTAAGGGTTTGAGTCAGTTAAAGAAGTATAAATTTTATCAAAGTTTCATCCAGGAGCTTGTTAACACACTCACCTGAAAAAGAGTGTCACTTTCACGTGTTACAGAAATGCTGGGTTCTTGATGAATCATAACTAGCCAGTTAACCTAGACAGATTTGGATTTTAGCTGATGTCTCATATAATAAACTCATCCCCCCAAACCTGAATTGATGTGTCTAAATAAAGCTATTCTAGAAAAATTCTCAGTGATTCTGAAGTTCTTCATCCAGTGAGCTTTACCACGGCCTGGGATGGCGGGTGTTTGGGAGGAGGTCTCTTAGGAGGCTTCGGTGGGGCCAGAAGGTGAGCTGGCCCCTAGAGCAGATGGCTACATGAACCAATTTGCACAGTCCCCATACAAACGGATTTAGCTTCTTTCAAAATTACAGAATTGTGTTTCTACATGTGCAGCCTAGTGTCAGTTTATAAGAAGCAATGAGAATTTATTTTAGCGGTTGGTGTAATTTTGAAGTTTACTTGGATCAAAGGTCTAACAGAAAAGGCATATAAGAAGATTGTCCAGGACCTAACTCAATGTTTAGCCTCATCAAAGTGAGTCCAAAGCAGAGAAAGGACTCTAAATATGATTAAAAAGAAACATGGAAAGGACTATGATCGCCATTGCTTTTGTTATGAGTGATTCCATTACAAAGAGAGCTGTCAAGAGTTTCAGCAGGACATTTAAATTGGAAATGTGAAGTTGTACAGTGAAGCCATGTCCTTCAGATTACTGTGGTAGTTTCCATGATGCCACCCATGGGAAAATATGTGGTGGAAAACATGGATGCCACAGCTACCAGTTCTTTGGTGCTTTGGAAAGTCTTGTGTGCTGGTGGTCATCTGCATTTATCTTGGGTGAAGAAGCTACTTAGAAGGGGGGAAGAAGAGATATTTTGACCCACATATATGCTGAAGGGGTAGCAATTTCTAGTTTACAAAAAGAAGGTCTAGTTTGGGCCATAGACCACTGAAATTTTTTTACCTAAGAGATATATATAAAATATTCCAGGGTTGGATCTTCTGGACTAACCATATTGACTCCAGAGTGAGATTGTTGAGTTTGAGTTCCAGCAGAGCCACTGGGAAGTTAGCATCTTTGTGCCTTATGTTCCTTGTTTTGGATCAAGCCTTCAACATATGAGATTTTTGGGTGACTTTAGGTCTGAAATATAACACAAGGGCACATTTTTTCATATCCGAATGGACTGATTATATGACATTGTAGGACTTGGTTTTTGTTGCATAAATGGTGTATCTCCAACCTCAGTCTCACAGTTTAAAATTTATGGTGATTTCGAAGTAGCATTCTTTAAATGTGGATTTGTAAAGTGAAGACCATTTAGTAAAAAATGATTAATTAAGAAAATAATAAAGGAAAGCATCAAATTAAAGTTTTGTTTAATGACAGGCACACCTACATAGCAACTACCACCCTGACCACCCACAATGAAGCAGGTGTGGTTTTAAATGCTGAACCCTGATGTCTAATTCTAATAATGGTATATTGTACACTAGGTTATATCTTTATACGTGTTTTATATGTGGCGAAATCGAAGAACTGTAAGTGATAGGAACAAGGTCTGAACCCAGGCAACTGCTTCTAGTCCCAACACCGGCTCACGTCAGACGGGCCACCAGCAGCTGAACATGTTAGACACGGGCCTCCTGCTCCTTTGGAGAAAGACGGATTCAGTTTCTTCACATTGCTATGCTCCCTTTGGAGGATGGGCTAGTATTGATCAGTTGTACCAAAACAGAGTTTGGAATGGTTCTTGCTGCTCTTTGGCCATCAGACGTCAGTCAGAGCCTTGCACAAATCTCATGATGTTGAGTTCTCCATTTCAGTTTGCTCCTCTCCAGGCTGGGTCTCTCAGAGAGAAGCGAGTGTATCAGAGGAAAGGAGAATCTTCATGATGACAGAAAACTTCATAAATTTCCTTTCTGTCATCCACAGTGGAGATGGCTTTATTGTATGTGCCTCAGTAATTTACCTGACAACATGCTTACTGAGAAAAAAAAGCCTAAACAATCCCAAAGACCTATAAGCAAGAAAATACAAACACCTTAAATCTTACCTCCCTGAGCTGGCAGCATTAATATTTTGGTGAATGCTCTTTCGTGCATCTCTTCATACCTACAAACAGCTGACACATCATTTTACATTCTTTTAATACAGGTCTTTGAATACTTTTAAAAATTTTTCTGACCTCTTCCTCCTTCCCTGATATTTCTCTCCCACTGCAAATCATCCTCCCTTACAGAAAGGAACATGCTTTAATAATCGGTTGTATTTTCATCTGAAATACATGTAACATTATAATAATATATCATGACTTGTTTCATAAGATGCATATACGTACACGTATAAAATTGCGGTTATGAAACTGTCTTACTTTCTCTCGTCTGAGTCTCCATACTGGACGCCTATAACTCTAAGGAGGAAAGCTTAGCGTGGCTGATGTTTTGTAGGGTTTCGGCCCACAGCCAGTTACTCCGAGGGAGGCGGCATGGAGTGGGGCATTGCGGAGGAGAAGCAGCTCATGGCAAGGAGGGAGACAGATCTTCTAGGCCACACTCACCACGACCTGACTCTTCGGACCAGCTCCTACCTCCCAACAGCAGCCATCTATAGACCCTCACAATTCAAACCCCTTCCGCAAGGCTCGCCTATGAGCACATGAGGCTTTGAGGGACCTCCAGATATACACCATGGCAGAAACACACACATTTATGTATGTATACCTGTATAGGTACATGGATATACATGATACATGTATGTATGAAACATATATATATATATACTTTTTTTTGCTATATCTGGTCTTTCCTAAGAGAAGCTTACAAGTACTTTGCAAACAGATTGATACATTGGCACATAATTCATTTTGTTAATGACAACATATTCCAGGAACTAAAAGTAACTTTACCTTTTCAACAGTACCCTCAGCGATGAATGTTCACCTTGTTTCTTTCCTATTTTCTGAAATAAAATTTTTTCAGGTTCTTTTTAAAAGCAAACATTTTGCAAACAAACATTTTGTTTCTGGTGGAAAACTAGAGGATGCTACTTCATATTTTTTATTTTTGATATTAATTGAAAACATTTTCAACATTATCAATTTAGAGAAGGTACATAATGCAAAATGATGAATATATGGTATTGCATATGGGAGAGAAAATAATTTTCTTTGACCTTGAGGCTGTACAAATTTGCTGGAAAGTGAAATTGTTTACTGTAATTTTTAAAATAGTAAATCATACAATTAGAAAAAGCAATCAAATAAAGAAATTACAGCATTATTTTTAAAAGTATGCAAACATCAAAGGGCCAGGAGTGACCAGCAGAATTGAATTTCTTATGAATAGACTGTGTTTATGAAGCAGACCAGATAAGGAAGGCAGCACGCTTGTGGCTCTGATACAGGATTGCGTTCTCATTCACCGCGTGCAGTGGCCAGTGAGGAGCAGAAACAATAGCAGCCTGGGCATTGTGTGTGATGCACGAGGTCTGACTGCGGGCAGAATGGTTCAGAGGAATCTTGGAAACAGTGATCCCAATCTCATTGTGTTTGGGATCAGGATGAAAATGAAAGTGAAGCAAGATAGGGCAGAAACAAGTAAACTTTGAAACAGCCTGTTTTAATAGGACACAGAAATTGTTTAGAATAGGTTAGGGTCTGATGGAAGAAAAACAAGACACGACAATAAAATGTATCCAAAAGTTATAACAAGGAGTGAGTGAATTAGCCAAGTAGTAATTTAAAAATAAAGAGCATAAAATAATATATAACTAAAATAGACCTAAGAAAATATGAGGAGTCAAAGGCTGCTACGGGAGAGCATAAAAAACAACAAAACTCAGCTGGAAAGACCCTTGGGTTTCTCCCAGACACAAGACTGTGTTAGTGACAGATGAAAAAGGGCAAAAACCAAGGATGCTGAGATGAGGCCCAAGGGGGAGGGCAGAGAGAGAGAGACAGAGACAGAGAGACAGAAACAGAGACAAAGAGAGACAGGGAGAGAGACAGAGAGAGAGAGAGGGAGAGAGAGAGAGAGGGAGAGGTGTTTAGATGATAAAATAGATGCCAAAAAGGTTGTCTTCATTCAGCTTTTTTTTCCAGGGTAATTTAAGGCCTATCAAAGAAAACAAATTTATGTGAAAAGAAGTCTTAGTGTTCAAGGAATGCTCTAGAAGTTTGAGTTTCCCACCACAAATCTAGAATTGTAGGCACCAGGTTCTGAAACATTAAAAGTGGGGAATAAATAGAATAACATGTCAACTATGTTGATTTTGTTTTACAATTTTAAGCTTCCCAAATTGGCAGTTTTCACTCAAGAAGCAGAAGTTTGTGAAATATTTAATTTCAAAGTTAATCGTGACTACCTAATACAGATAAAGAAATATGAAAGCTTAATTATAGTACACTAATTTACATGATAAAATCTGTTTTAATAGATTCAGCTGGGATTGGGGACTTAGCTAACGCACAAGGCCCTGAGTTTGAGCCCCAATACTGCCCCCCAACCCACCAGATTCAACTATGATGATGTTTATTTTATTTGTGGTTTAGTATGGATGGTATTAGTATTAAAAATGAAAAATATAAACATAGACAACTTGAAGCACGGTTGTGGTTTGGTTATCTTGGAGTCTCTGGTTTACAGAGAATAAAACAAAGCAAGAGCTATAACGGCACGTACAAAATGCAACACGCATAGTCAGTTTTGTTTAGCCTTGTATGAAATCTGCCTCTATTGCTATTGAAAGTTGAGAATGGCCTTCAACAGTTTTTAAACCATTTTAGAAACAAGTAAACATGGGTATACATCTTAAATATAAAGCCCAAGGTAGCATTAAAGATGACAGTTGTAGGAAGAAAATGACATAGCTTTTGTGTAGATATTTTAGCATGTAATTTTCAGCACACAATTCGTATAATCAAAAGACTTGAGTTGACCTTGAGAGGTCGCCAGGCCCATCCTTCTGCCATTACAGGGGAGCAGTTAACATGAGGCACTGAGCGATGATAGACACAAGCAGGTGAACTAAGGGCTGTACTACTGACTTATCTAAAATAAGGTTATTTTTATTTGAGTTTCAGTATAATGAATGGCCTTCGGCAAATATATAGCTCTTTTGGAATTTATCTAAGTCCTGTATACGAAACAATTTTGATCAAACTGTGTTTAGGTTTATAAATAACAGTTGCATCTTTGTGTGGTACGTTTAAAATAGTCATCAAGCTATATATTGAAATAAAAACTACTTTTTTATAATGGTTTTTAATATAATTTTGTTTATTTTTAATTTTATTATAAATTGACAATTTATAATTGTATATACAGGGTATTTATGGGGTACAAAGTGATGGTATGGCTTATGAACATGATATAATATAATTAAGTCAAGCTAATTATCATATCTCACACCCCAAATACCATTTTATTTTGGTGGTGAAAACACTTCATATTTATTCTTTTAGGAATTTTAAAGGAACAATACATTATTATTAACCATATTCACCCTAGTGTGAAACAGAAGAAAAAAATAATCTCCAATATTCTTCCTACCCGAGATTTTTGTATTCTTTGACCATCATTCCAACATTCTCCCCTCCGCCCAGACTTTGTAACAGCCATTCTATTATCTGCCTTTGTGTGCTTGGTTGTTTTAGATTCCACATATAAATGAGAACATGCATATTTGTCTGTATGTGCCTGGCTTATTTCATTTAGCATGATATTCCTTAATTCCATCCATGTTGTTGGTAATAATAGAATTTCATTTTCAAGGTTAAATAGTATTCCACTGTGCATATCCAGTCCTTTTTCTTTATCCATTCATTTGTTGGTGGATATTTAGGTAGATTCCATGACTTGGCTTTTGTGAATAGTACTGTAATGAACATGAGATGGCAGACATTTTTTCACAATCTGATCTTAAATCTTTTGGGTAAATACCCAGAAGCGGGATCGCTGGATCATGATAATTTTATTTTTGGTTTTCTGAGGAACTTCCATATAGTTTTCCATAATGGTTGCAACGTGTTTTAAATGATGGGGATGGTCCAGGCATGTTCAAAGCTGGCTCGTTTCGGAGGAACTCAGTTCCCCACGCGCTTTTGGCGACCCACAGGACCCTGCAGTCAGAGTGGATTGCGTAATGGAAGGGCTCTTGGCACCCCCCTCTAAAAACTACTTTTAATGACAAAATATTCAGAATTTGTACAATGGCTTTGGAAGATTTGCATTTGGTCTTTGGCTCTAAATTTGATTATCTTCTGCCCAAACTGTATTTGAAATTATACTGTGAATCTACTTTGCAATACAGGACAATTTTTCTTGGAAAATATTTTCATAGAGGAGTTTTCCTTTGAAACTAGTCAGTTGAATTCTAGGGATTTAGATGGCAGAGTGGAGAAGGATTGCGGAAATCCTTCCTCCCAAAGCTTAAAATCATTTAAAGGGTCTGGTCTCAAATTCTCAGTAGCAGTCACACAAGGAAAAGGGTATACTTTTTATTGAGAACCTTCAAAAATTGGTGGTAGAGAGAAAAAAATAGAAGATTCTGGTGTAGAGAATGATGCTATTCCTTATCTTACCTTCAGTGTTTAGAAGGTGGTACAGAGGCGAGAAGATGACAAAGGGGAGAGAGAGGGGGAGACAGAGAACGAGAGAAAGAATTTATCCTAACATCCTATTTTGAAGAAAAGTAAGCTGAGAAGATAGACAATTTTCCTGCACAATGACAAGGAAAAGCCCTGTAAAGAAAGAAACTTAGATATGACTCTAGGCAACCTGTAAATGTGAGAAAGTTCAGAAGAAACCCTTGCTATTTTCCAGAGCATTGGATACAATCTTGACTAAGTGGTTTTTTTTTTTTTTTTTTTTTTTTGAGGGAGTTGCTGGGGATCGAACTCAGGGCCTTGCTCTTGCTAGGCAAGCTCTCTACCACTTGATCTAAATTCCCAACCCCTAAGTGGGTTTTTAAAATGGAATTCATAAAAAGAGCCTAGAACCCAGACTTTTCAGCAACATTAAAATCCAGCAAGTGGTCACCATTGGCTTACGGGATAGTTAATTTCAAGTTGTCAACTTGACTAGGTAGTGGTCCCAGATATCGAATCAAATAGTATTCTAGGTGTTTCTGCTAGTGTCAATGAAATTAACATTTCAAGAAGCAGATTTTGTGCAAAGCAGATTACTTTTCATAATTTAAGTGGATTAATCCTATCTGGTGAAGTCCTTAATAGAAACAACTGAACTCCTTAGAGTAAATCTGCCAAGCAAACTCCAGTCCTTCCCTGGGGCTTCAGCCTGCCTGCCTACACTGCAGATTTTAATTTTGAATTTACTAAGTCTCTACATTACTTCCTTTAAAAACACACACACACACACACACACACACACACACACACACACACTCTCACTCTCTCTCTCTGTTTCTCTGTGTCTCTCTCTCCTCTCTCTTTCTCCCCCCTCCAAGTACAATACATCCTATTGATTCCATTTCTGTTTGTCTATAATATTAGTTTTATATTACTGACACTGATTTCAATTTTCCAGTTTAGTAAAGTAAAATCTCATTTCTTTCAAACCAAATACAGATGTTTCTGGTTAGCACAACAGCACACAGCCTTCTACTTAGTTAAATGAGGGATACAAGTACCTCCCATCTTGCATCTTTCCTAGCTCTCGGGCCTTGAAGTTTCTTTCCAAGTCTCCTACATCAGAGCAGCAGACCCAGAAAGAGGAAGAGGGACCATCATTTATTGGAGGTTTTTGTGGGCAGGCTCTAGCGCTGGTGGACTTTGCTAATGGTCCATTAGGCTTACTCAGTCAGAGCCTGACCCAACTGAAGGGAAGTTTGGAAACGCTAAATATGTGTGGGTCCAGGAGGAAAAGGAAACGTGCTTCAAGAACTCAAAGCAGTCTCTGTGATACTCTCTTACCTAATTCATTGATTTGTTGAGATTACTAAATGTGAAAGTGCTTTGAAAACAATCAAGGCTTTCACAATGTGTGCTATTATAATCGTTATTTCAAATGTTAAAGTTCTGCAAAGTAGACTGATTTTTCAATTGCTTGGTGAGCTTAGATATAAATAATCAAGAAATATATTCAACATGGGGGATTTGAAAGATCTACTTAACATAGTATTTATTGTTCTTACTGGTGATGAAATAACATGTATTTTGGGAAATATGCAGAATAGAGAAAGCTATAAGAGAATCCTAGGCATTCCTATTGTTTTGTATTCAGAATCTGCAGAGACTGAGATTCTTCAGGTTATAAGAACTCTCACTCAAACTGGACTAACAAGAAGAGGGAATTTATTAGCTTGTGGAACTAACCACACCAAGGTGTGTCTCTGGCTGTAGACATGGTTTAATTCAAGGATTCCTGACTACTGAAGGATTCTGGCTCCACTTTTCAGTGACTGGGCTTTTCACTTTTCTTCCTGCCCAAGCTGACCTCAGGCTGGCTCTCCTGGGTTAGCAGAAATGGCGGCAGCAGTTCCAAATGGCATGTTATGCTGTGCTAAAAGGTCCTTTTAGTTGCTTTGTTTGGTGAAAAGAAAGCTGTTATCTCTGCATCTCCGAAGCTCCCAGAGAAATCTGAGGTTTCAAGGTCTGGCATAGATTATGTGCCCATCCCTGAATCCCAGTTATGGATGTGGGATTTGCACAGATCAGAGAAGCCTCACTCCAGGGGCAGGGTGAGGGGGCAGCTTCTTTCAGAACACATAAACTCGTAGAGATGAAAGTCGGGAAATGCTAACAAGAACGGGGGAGAGATATTGGATTGTCTAAGGCAGCAAATACATACCATATATCATAAACACACACACACCACTTTGAAAGAATCAGTATTATACTGTTCATACAGTTTCTCTTACAACCTGCTTTATTTTTCCCACTTAAAGATACATAATGGCCATTCCCCAATTCTGTTAAGTATTCTTTAAAATGTGGTTGTCAGAAACTTCAATTCTTCTATCTTGTGATCTTCTATAATTTATTTAATAAATTTATTAGTAGATATTTAAGTAGTTTCTAGTGACTTTTGGTATTATACTGAAATGCATATATTTAGATATTCTTTGTGTAAATTTCCATTAATCATAGCAGCACTTAAAACCATATTTGTTTTATTTTATTGTCACTAATTCCAATCTGCTAGTCAGTTTGTTATAGAACATTACTAATTTCATAGCTATTCATGAGACCTCGAATGAATAGTAGTGTGAAATTCATAGATGAAGATTAAATGAGATGATGCATGTAAAATTAGTACAGTATAATCTATTTTTTTTATTTTAAACCAAGAACATGTATTGGTACATTTTACATACAACGGTCACATTCATTACATTTATTCTGTACCTATACATGTTACATCTTGGTTTTCCCTGCTCCCCCTGCCCCTCCCCTCTGCTCCCTCCTTCCCTATTTACAGCAGGTTCATTCATCATTTTCCATATTTTCCCTTTCCCCTCTTTCCCCTGTTGCCTTTCTGCTTTTCCCCTTCTTTCCTTCTAGTATTCCTCTCCTCTGCACTCCATCCTCCTTTTATATAATATCTATTACATCTCTTTGTCCTTATTTACAGTTATGATCTCTCATATCAGAGAAACAATTTGATGTGTGCTCATAAGTGTCTGATTTATTTCACTTAAGAGTATGTTCTCAAGGAACATCCATTTATATATGAATGACTCTAGTTTATCCTTTTTTATGGCAGTGTAGTACTCCATCATGTAGAAAAACCACATTTTCTTTAGCCATTCGTTGGTTGTTGGGCATTTAGGTTGTCTCCAAGACTCAGCTATTACAAATTGTGTTGCTATGAACATGGTGGTGCATACGTCCTTGTGGTATGACGATTTTAATTCTTCTGGGAAGATCCCCAGCAGGGGAATAACTGGGTCAAATGGAACCTCCAGTTGTAGTTTTTTGAGGAGTCTCCATATTGATTTCCACAGTGGCTGGACCAGTCTACAATCCCACCAACAGTGGAGGAGTGTTCCTTTTTCCCCACAGCCCCGTCAGCATTTGTTATTGGATGATTTTTCCATATATGCGGTTCTTTCTGGAGTGAGGTGGAATCTTAATGTTGTTTTGATTTGCATCTCTCGAATGACTAGTGATGTTGAACATTTTTTCATATATTTATTTGCCATTTTTATTTTTTC
>PVJO010029679.1:0-16510 GCA_004026905.1 Hystrix cristata
TGTGTATTGATTTGAAACTGAGAAGCTGATGTTTTTTAGGCTTCTTTTTTGCAAATACATTCCTCTCTCTCTTTTTCTCTGAAGTTCAGAAGTTTTAAATTCACTTCATTATTCATATGACATTGTTCAATAGTTCTTAAATATTCCAAGAAATGAATATTGATAACACCGAAACTCATTTGGTCACAAACAGATGTATGTTAGCTAATTTTTTTCATGTGCTTAGAAACCACAGAGAAGGCCAACATGTGATTCCTATCTAAGTGCGTTCCTAAATGTCTGGTAGAAATTGACGTAAAGATTACCATTCATATTAAACAAGCATTTACTATTCTAAACATTACAGTTGACACACTATTAAAAAGCATGGTAGAACAAAGGCATCTCAAATCATGTTAGTTTTTCATAACTCTTTGGCATTAAATCAAGATCATCTTTCTAGCAGTTTGATATTCATGCATGTTAGTCATTTAAAAAGACGTTTAATCTGTTGTTTGTTGATGCATAATTTAAATTAAGTGATTTGAATTAATTTCCAATCACTAGTTTTGGACAAAATAATATATTGACTTAAAAATATTAGTAAGATAATAGTGATTTGAATATATTTGCATTCATTATGATTTTAAATATTTGATATGCCTTTTTCTGTTAGATTATTTAAGTTATTAATAGAGTCATGAACATAAAAATAAAATTTTAAATGTCCACTGAAAATGAGGTATTTTATACTTTTGAACTCTTAGGAGTTAAGTAATAAAATAAAAGAGATTTTTTAAACACAAATACCAACTTACGCTGGAATACCACACAATGACAGAGAGCTCATTACTTCAGAAGACATTCCATCTCCTTATTGCATAATGCTAATTTTGGAAAGATATTCTTTAAGTTAAGCTGCAATTGCAAAGATATTTTTATGCAGAAGCTATTGGGTTATAACAATAACGATTACATTTCTTCCTCTTAATGTTGTTATTCTTAGTGCCAGACATCAGGTCAAACAATGACAGGACAGTTAGGGCAAGACTACAAGACTTGGACAGTTCTTGATCTCTTTTACTATGAGAGCGAATGTTCTGGTGGGCATGTGAAATTTCCAAAAGAAGAAAATGGCCTGCTGTGGTAAACTTTTGGTTGCTAAAATCACTGCCAAGAGTGCCTCTTCCGCAAAACAGCAGTCCGAGAAATGTGAGGGAAGAGGCCTGCTCCATTTCTGAATCTCCTTCCACGGCTCACTTGTTCTCTCAGAGCTGGAGCCGCATTAAGGACTATTCAGCTGGGTGGGAGCTGCGTGGGCTGTAAATAGCATCAGTTTCAGCTGGCGAACATTGATTTGATTGGCTGGTTTAATACAACAAATGGAGTTTTCATACCTTAGTGACTCTCAAATACTTTGAACACTTTGCATCCATATCCTTAGTGTCTTAACACAAGTAAGGAAAAGTGTGCAAGAATATGAAATACAGATGCAGGACATGGTGGTACATACCTGTTATCCCGGCACTCAGGAGACTGAGGCAGGAGGATTGCTATGAGTTCATGGCCAGCCTGAGCTACATAGTGAGACCCTGTGTCAAAACGAATGAATGAAAGAAAGAAAGAAAGAAAGAAAGAAAGAAAGAAAGAAAGAAAGAAAGAAAGAAAGAAAGAAAGGAAGGAAGAAAAAAGGAAAGAAAGAAAGAAAGGAAGGAAGGAAGGAAGGAAGAAAGGAAGAAAAAAAAGGAAAGAAAGAAAGCAAGAAAGAAAAGAAAACAGATATTTAGAGGAAGAAGAAATTGCTAATAGCTTTCTTCACTTGCCATTTTCAGCTATAAATTAGTTATCTCTCCAATTGTTTCACTAAGGTTTTAATAGTAAGGACAGTTACACAAAAGTAAAAATGTAGCAATATAAAACCCAGGACTAATGCTAGGAATTTTCTTGTCTTTCTTTCCTTTAATGGTATATGGAATTTCTAGGAAGAAAATCTGCAGTTAACTCAATAAATTTTACTCAGTAATTGAAGGAACTTTTACAATTGTTTTATTTAAAGTGTTTGCTTGCCAAAAATGAAATTTTAATATATTCTATGACAACATGCTCATTTCATTTCAAAGTAGACAGAGAATTCTGTCGGGATTATTGTGCATCAAAGTAAATAAAGTCGACTGACCCTGAAAGGGCTTATTTTGTGAAGGAGTGCTTGTAATTGTTTGGTTTAAAAGTTTATTCCAGTAAGCAAAGTAGGAAGTTAATGAGTCCCATTTGTAAATAGGTGACATAACTTATTGCAATGCTCGATTATCTCTGGCCCATGAATTGTTCAATTATGCAAGCACCCGCGTGTCCAGATGCATACTCATTAAGGTGAGCGTCTATGCCCAAAATACACATTTTCTGTATTTTTACTTTTATGTAGGTAGTAAACTCCAGAGAGATGGATGAACAGTACCAATAAAAACCCTGGAATACAGATATAATTTTCAAATTAGATGGCTATTAAAGAGCAATAAAGTGGTTTGTTTAGAAAAATGTATAAAATTATCTGGTTGGATACATTCCCTGAGTGGAGGATAATATGTGAAACCTTACATTAGCCCTCCAGTTTTGTTTTTGTAAAAAACCAAAAATGGTCAAGGGTGAAAGGCATGAGAGTATTACTCAAGTCGTAAGTTAGAATAATAAATAGCACACATGCCCCTCCTGCAAGTTCTTCAAACTCAGTGAAAAAAAGAGAGTTCATGCAACTCATTCAAACTTCAAAGCTATGTTCTCCTTTTTATGTCTAAAGCAAAGCTTTCAAGAACGGAGGCCAGGTTTTCTTTACAATTTAAAATTCAAAGAGCACCACTTTGAAATTTAATAGAGCAGTGTTTGCTAAAGTAAACATTTTAGTCACAGTGACGGCAGATGCCTCTGTGCATCCGAAGCCTTTCTGTAGGTATTAAAGCAGCGCTTCCAAATATTGGACTCTCTTCCCAACAGCCATTCAAAGTGATATAGATTTCACGGGATGCAGAATCCCACTTTTCCAAACAAAATGTACCTTTAGTGTTAAAGCAATTTTGAGATTTTGAAACTTCTGGCACTTTAAAAGTACCAAAGTGCCACTTTAGGAAAATCATGTAGGAACGTGGAAAATGGGGATCTTAGATTTTGTTAAAGGTTTTTAGTACCTCCGCCCTACCCACAACCCCCTGGGCCAGGAGGAAAAGGCATCTGAACAGAAGAGCAAGAAGTGGGCTAGACAAGCATTTATGGCCGAGCAACACGTGGTGTGAGAAGCCTTTTGTATTATTAAAAAAGGGGTTACTAAAACTGCTTGGTGAAAGGCGCTGTTTCTTTTACAATGCATCCCAAATCCAATTATGGAGAAAGAACAGCAGAAATTCTTTTCTTATTGAGAGCTAAACCAGCTTACTAAACCATGTAATTTTTTCCCAGTAAGCTTAGAACACAGACAAGCATACGTATTAAAAGGACTTTTCTCCTTGCATTGACTACTACATGCTATCAAACATCTTTTTTATTCCTGCCAAACATTTGCTTCTTTTTCATTTTAGTACTTCAATTATTTTTTCATTCAGAATATACTTAAATAGTCAAATGAATGGTAGATGAACTTAAAGATCAAGTGATTGAGAGAAGCTGCATTTGAAAAAATTATTATTCTTATTTAAATACGTTTACATTTCTGAATATATACCCATATTGGAAAATGTTTAATATACATTTTATAACACAAGTTTATAAATGAATGCACTTTGAAATCATACATATAAATTATACACATATAAAATTTTGATTTGCTAGCATCAAGTTTTTGTCATTTAATCCATGTATTCCATTCACATTTTTGCAAGCATCAATTA
This sequence comes from Hystrix cristata, assembly GCA_004026905.1. NCBI lineage: Eukaryota > Metazoa > Chordata > Mammalia > Rodentia > Hystricidae > Hystrix > Hystrix cristata. The sequence continues at coordinate 3,855 of PVJO010029679.1, forward strand.
CAGTTAATTTCCTTTGATATTTTCCATGTATCAAGATGAAATATTTTTTAATTTGGTAAGAATATTTAAAAATATATGATTGGCATAATATGAAATAAATATTTTATCGACAGCCTATCAATCAGAATGTGAACACCTATTATAGATTTAAATTCAGTTTTATAAGCGAAGTAAGTTTCATAATTTTACATTAGTGACATATTCCTAACTTTGTACTTACAAACATACGCTGATCTCTAGAACTGTTAACTCTTTTCAGTCCAAAGTATGTTTAAATAGTATTTAACTCTCATATGAATTGCTTTTCAAAAGAAATTCAATTAAATAAAGAAAAAAACCCAAGAAGTCATATTTTTAAACATGCAAGAGGCAAATTCAAATGCATTCTTCTATTTGTTGTGCTCTCAGTTGACTATGTTTCCCCCCTGGCACAATAATTATAGCATTGCAGTTTTCTGGCAACAAATGGCTGCTGGGGGTCACCAAATGTCTGTGATTTGCTACAGCGTTTAATCTTCCACAAAAGCTGTTTACTGCTTCATATACACTGAACGCCAGGAACATTATCCTTTAAATCATGCCTAGCTGCTAATTAATGGATGTATAAATGTCAAACAGCCAAGTCTTCAAACAGAGCCATGAGTGAGTACAGCAGACGTTCTGCACATAACTAAAATAGAGCACTGATGAACCATAAACCGATTTTCTACATAGCTATTGTCATGCTGTGTATCTAACCATATTGAAGTGCATTTGAAAAATTTACTTTAAAGCCATCTCAAACTGAAAATATATTAACAGCCCTGGAAGGGTTCAGAAGTGCCTTATTAAACTGTAGGGCTACGTGTCTGCTTCTTATATGTTTCTCTTGGACATCAGCATTTTGGAAGCAAAGCAAAGACCCACGATGTTTTATTTAATGCCCAGATTGGATATTACGTTGTTCTAAGAATATTCGCAGCACAATTTCTTGAATTTTTTTTCTAAAACATGAAGAAATCACTTTCAAAAGATTCTCATCGTAGATTTTTTTCTTTGAATGGTCAGGCATAATTTGATGTTACATAATAATCTGGAAGTATATCTGTGAAATCTGACTGTATTGAACATTATGAAGCATTACTATATGTTGACACTGTTTATACAATATATATTTCAGTCCTAAAACCATATTAAATTCTATCAGAGACTTTTAAATATCTCTAGTTTCTAGATGAGAAAGAGAAAAACCTGTAAAATAGAAAATTATTTAGCAAGATTGGTGGCTGTTCATTACCCTGTATGTGCTCCTGAGTACCTTCCCACCCCCATAAGCTACAAGCATCCCACAGCTGACCTTGCACCAAATACTCTCTTTTACAAAATTATATTTCTTCCAACCTGGTAACAATTTTCAGCCCCATAATATAATGCACATAACTTCATAGTCCAAAGAACTTTTGTTTTAACCTGAAATTTATTTTTTTAGGGAAAAATCTCAGCCAGGGGAGCAAAGGTAACATTAAAACATTTTAGGAAAACTGAGAGAAAGTGCCCGCAATGAAAACATGTCTGCTTGATGCAAGGAGTTACCAGCATCACGAAGTCAATGGGAGAGAAAGACTCCCACATACTGTTCGTTCTCTATATGCCATTATGTGTCAGATCAAGGACAGAAACTGAGACATGGCTATGAGAAAGAATTTGAAAATGATAATAGCGGTGTCACTTTTTGCTATAAGCATGTATGAATGTGTGTGTGTGTGTGTGTGTGTGCGCACAAGCACATGTGTGTATGTGTTGAGTTTGCATTAGGTCAGAATACAGTACTCACTCCGTTTTGTGAGTTTATTTAGTTGGAGAGCAGGCTTTTTATATACATGCGGATAATTTGTTATGGGATATTTTATTTGAAAGAAAGAATCATTAAATTTAAATAAGGACTTCAAACAGCTTTTAAAAATTCAAAAAAGAACGGCAAAGTAGGTCCATCCTTAGGAGGAACTCACCTTAGAGACCATCTAGAACCGTGCTCACTTAGGCACAGAGATGCTACCTTCCTTGACAGAAATCTAAAGATGGAGAATGTATTACCTTAGAATATTTCTATTCCAATGAGAAAAACCCAATACAAGTTAAATTTCGCACTCACAGAATGTGAATTTAACTCCAGTTCTCATTTCTAAAGCAACTCCTTTCTTTATGGTAGTATTTCACATATTTGAGGATAGTCAACACTTTCCATTTAGTTTTCTCTTGTTTCCTAGCTCTCTTCAACAATTTATTAAGTAACCATTTCTAAACTATTTTCGCATTCTTTTACTAGTACTCTGGGCACATCTCTAGTTTGTAAATATCCCTGTATATTGCCTCAGACAAAACATAACATTTAATATTTGGACTCATCATTGCAGTTTACAGAGAGACCATTTTATTTTATGGTAGGGACAACAAACTTTTATGAGTGCAGACTAAAATTGCTTTAGCTGCATTACAAGTTCAATAACACTCTTGGGTCATATTGCCTTTCTTATCAGTGAAAAATCTCCAGCTACTTTTCACATGAACTGTTACTCAATAAACTCCAATATTTAGTTTTTGTGCAACTGATTTTTTGAAATTTTTTTTTATTACTAAATATTTTCAGTATATGATGATTATGTTTATTGTGGGCAGTTGGTGCATGCACATTGATTCCTTAATTCTTTTTTTCTTCCCTCCCTCTCCCATTCTTCCCTGCTCCTTCTAACTTTTGGTGCCCTTCCCAATTACAAAAGCTTTATTTCCATTTTTTTCTTCAGTTCATTTTTTCCATCCTCTTTCTCTTTCTTTCCACTCCCCCTTCCATCTCTAGTTCACATGCAACTAATTTTTAAAAACATAAAAATGATGCTATTTATCATACAAATTTTATTCTAGTACATCAGCTGAGATACATTTGAATCTTTTCTGACATTTGTGAAATAAATTAAGCATCATCCAAAAAATCTGACAAAATATTTTATTTGTAGATGACAAAAACATTTAGTTGGTCTTTACACCCTTCATTTTCTTTGGTTAATAACGTTTTCCTTTAGGAACCATATTCATAGAGAAATACATTATATTAAATCCAACAAGTAGATGTAAATATCTACTCTCAAAGATAAAGATGTCGTCGAATATTGTCAATATCATAGGTGAGTCAAACACGCAAAACAATAGTTAAACAAGGTAGCAAATTTAACAAATATTTACACAGTTCTATGAAAGCACAATTCAGGGAACAACTGATTAAGCTGAAAAGTGAATGTTCACAATGATGATTCTAGAAGAATCATCTTAATTTAATTTTGATGCAGAGCAAAATTGTCATGACACAATGAGTTAAGCAAAAAAAAAAAAAAAACAAAAAAACCAAAAAACAAAAAACCAAAACCCCAAACAAACAAAAAAACTCTGAAAACAATTTACATTACCTTCATAGACCATTTGTAAATATCACCTTGTCATATTTAAGGCAACTATAGGCACTCCTCAGGCTTTTGTTTGTTTGTTCTTTTTTTTTTTTAACCAAGAACATGTATTGGTACATTGTATACATAATGATCATAATCAACATGGTTATTTTGTACCTGTACATGATACATCTTGGTTGTTTTTGTTTTTGGTTTTGGTTTTATTTTTGGTGCTGGGGATCAAACTCAGGGCCTTGTGCTTGCCAGGCGAGCGCTGTAACCGCTGAGCTAACTCACCAGCCCCTGGACTCCTTAGTTTTGCCACAGACATCGAAACAGTATTCTTGAACAAGGGCATACAAACTACACTTATATCAGTCTACCTTGGTGGTTATTATGTACACAAATATTTGAAACGATTTCATAGTAGAAGAAAGTGTTCAGAATTACTGCTACACTGAGCACATGCTTTTGGAAAAAAACACGGGTGCTAAGTGTACTCACGGCTTGACAGTGGGGATCTCATACTATTCTGAGGAATTTGGGCTTTGGGACAGTAAACTACTAAAAATATTCTATAGGGTAGTGACGTGGTCAGATTATCATTTTGGAAAATAAATATGGTGGCAGTGAGAAAGGCATTCTGAGTGGAACAATTCATAAAGATATCAAGATCTGACCAAAAAGCCAGAAGAGGAAAAATTAATCTTCATCAGGATAGAAGAGACTAATAAATAAGTTTGATAAGGAATTGATGGGGATTGATTTGCATTTCGTGATTTTAGTATTGGGGGAACTGGTGATCAAATGACTATGTATACGAGAGCAAGAAAATTTTTAAAAATCCAAAAAATGATTTGGAAGATTACATAGTGTATAATATATAAATGTATTTAGCACGCTAATGTCTAACAATTTTTATGTAAAGAGTTAGAAACAAATCTGTAAACTAGAAGGAGAAAGTTCAGCTTTCACTTAAGTAGTGCTAAATAATTGTAGTTTGTTTATGGAACACTATCCAATAATCAATTTGGAGTACGGGTCCCGACTTTGAAAGATGTCTCAGAAATGGAAAACTAGGTTTAGAGCACGTCACCAGAATATGGTTAAACCCATTAGACTAGAGTCATGGATGCTTTCTATAGATAGTAAGACAGGCGTAAAGGAGTAACAGTGGCGGTGAATGCCTGCTGCAATGATCAGGAACGGAACACCAGGTCACCTGGACAGAACCCTAAGACCAAGCAGTCCAGAGTCACAAGAAGAAATACAAATAGAAACGAAACCCAAAGGTGGGAAGAATGAAACAATAGACGATGGTCAATAGGGTTCATAACAGATAATAGAATAACAACTGAAAAGCAGATTGGACTTGGCAAGAAAGAGTATTGATTAGCTGGTAAGAACCAGGAAGAGTATTTTTTAAAGTGAACTTTTATCATTAGTTTTGCTTCTGCATGTAAAAAGTCTCAAAATGAAAAATATTGACGCATAAAAGTCACTTATTCTTGAAAAAATCATTCTCTAATATCTAGTTAATCATTTAATCTGAAATACTGATTTTTAAAAACTAAACTTTAAGGGATTTTAAATTTTATTTTATGAATGAATCAATGGTAGTATGACTTTATGAATATATTATCACCATTCTGATAATTTGTGCTCTTCGTATTACATGGGGTCTTAGGACATTTGCTTAATAAAGTGGATCATGAATTTACTCCTCTTAACTTTATGGTAACATTTCCATTACTTTTCAGTTTGCTAAGATATCAAATAGAATAGAAAAGATGGTACTTAGAGTTATAAGTTACAATAACTTTGGAACTATTTATTGCTATTCCCATTTTTCACTAGGAACCTGGTAATAACGTATCTGTGGTCAGGTAACGGACTTTGGTCGACAGATGTTAATGAAAGTGATATATTTTACTTCCATGTGGGGGTCTTTTAAAGCTAATGTGCAATTCATAACATTCACTGCCTTACCACAGCATTCAGCCCTGTTTCAGATGTTGTACGCATGACCCAGCCTGGGCGGTTTAGAAAAATCTTCAGGCAAGCCGCCATAAATGTTTATAAAAATAAACCTACATTATTTGAAGCAACATTAATTTTGGGGTTATTCATTGCTTCAGTATAGCCTGTCTCATGCTAAGTATTATAGAAATCATTACATGATCGATACTTTGATGAAAGATTTCCTTGAGGACTACTCTCAAAGACCCTTAACCTGAGTGGTTATCCGTGGTCGTCTCTGCTTCTTACCGTGCTATTCAAGAAATTAAACATGATGTGCAGGTAGAGATTTGTGTAGAGATAACAGTGCATTCAAGAGGCAAGTGGAACGTACTTTCTATTTATGGAGTTGAAAAGCGAAATGGGTTTTCAGAGAACGAACCGTATTCCTGCTTCTATATATAGGAAGTTAATTCAAAAACGTTCAATCCCAACAATAGAGAATATTGTTTTCCTCCCTTCTCAGAATTTTTATGGCATCAGAATTTTAAACCTGACGACAAATCTAGAGATCTATTTAGTGTAATCACTCTAGTATCCTCATAATACATTCTGGCTTCTTTCATGTACACATCAACTGTGCCTCATTTCCTGGTCGCACAACCAGGCAAATACTAGGGTGGCTGAACATTGCACAGCAGCATGGAAGTACATGTAAGTCACACTGTGGATATTGTGCTTTGGGTTGTCTTCTCTATTTAACCTATTTAATTATATATTATATCTATCTATCTATCTTCATACTGGACTGCCTAATTTCTCTTAATCAGGTATAAAATTGCTGAAATAATAATTTTTTGAGTTGAAGAGTTATTGCACAGAGGTGACCTGTGCTCGCCTATTCCCTTAAGATTTGGTCTGTGAGCACTTTTACAGCAGAAAAACTATTAAAATATTTGTTATCTGGTTCATCAAATCTGCTTCTGCTGTAATTTTGGTACACTGACTTTAATGACCTCTCTCTTATATGTTTGCTTACTTCTGAGACTTTCCCCAGTTTGAAATAAATGCTTTGTCTTAACTTCTGATTTCCCCGCATTCCTCAAGTTCAGACAATCTTCTTGCATGTATTTTAGTTCTGACCCCAATCTCCCCACTGACATACTCAGTTTATGAGTATAGGTCAGTTATTTATTCAAAATATATTGACAACTTAATATCAGCTTGTGTCTCCAAGATCAAGGTACCACAGAAACTGAAGTAGAGAAAATGCAACGAATAGTTACCAAGAAATTGTATTATAATTGACATGCGGTGTTAAAGTAATGATGCCCACTTTTATGAGGAAGCAGAGAGCTGCCAAAGACCCAGGATGGCATCTAACCTAAAGATGTGTCCTGTAAGATGTGATAAATTCTTGGCTTTTTACTGTTTTGTTTAAAAAATACACATGTACAAATAAATTTGCATGTATACTGATAATGTAGCATGTATTGTATATATATATATTTACAACATATTGAATGATAACCTCAAAAGAGGTTTAGATGCAAATTATTTCATAATTGCCACTAGTTCCAAATGAATGTAGAAAATAGAAAATTTGTGATGACGAGTAGGAAAAATTAGTTTGGACAAAATGATTAATTTTCCACATATCTATTTTCTTTTTCTCTGTCATATTTTCATCCCTCCACAAACATATTAGTTACCATTTATAAAAATGACATTAATTACATAATGAATTTTCTTAAGGACTTACAAATAAAATTCTGAGTGAAAAATCAAGGCTGCTGGTGGATTGCATTGTTCCAGGTTTGTGGATCGGGCTGAGATTTGATGTAAAGAAAGTGCATATTTATATGAATTTATTTTATGAAAATACATAAAGAGATATCAAAACACTACTTTTGCTAATAACATCATTTGATATAAAATCTTAAACTCTGACATTAACCATTGTATTAATATACTAGAAGAAAAGATACAGATGAGATAATATTGGTGTATATTTTATTTCCTTACCAGGTGAATGAAATGCAACTGTTTTTTGATATACACAAAAGACTGAATGCTAATAAACTTGTCAGAGAAATAAATCTTCAGACACAGCTGATGTTAATTTGCTGAACTTACTGAATTTACTAATATTTTACAGTATAAAATCTTGATGAAATCCTGCCAGAGTTTTCCATTCTTACTGCTCTTTGTCACAGTAAAAGTCAAAAATCATGAAAGTTGTGTTTTCGATTTTTTTAAATCTCAAATGTTCTCTCAAATAGAGCTTCAGTAAACTTGCACAGGTTAATTTTTTGTTGTTTGAAAAATAGCAATGTACAGTTTTTATTTCTCAAAGATTAATAGAATATTAGAAAACACCATCAATCTTATATTCTGTCTAGTACCTGTATGGTAAAGGTACAAAGCAACATAATTGCCATTAAAATCAATTCGCTTTCTTGTTCGGGGTATAGTTTACTTGATGCGATTAAATCATAGAAAATTTATTAAAGAAGAGCCGACTTGTTGATTATTTTCTATTTGAGTCTTAGTCTCTTTTACATTTTTTTATGTAATGATGATACATGATTGCCTTCTCTTTGCTTTTCCTTCTTCTTAATAATCTCATTGTGATTAAAAATCTAACAAGATCTATCCTTTGTGAAATAATACTGTATGCTTGGAATCTATAGCCTAATACATTTTCCCTAAAGTTTAAATTTATTTTTCTTACACTAGGCTCTGCAAGGAAAAGCATATTTAAGTATTGGGTGCTGCCATTTATTTATGCCAGATAGGACGTGCTGTTAAACGAGGTCAGACTTTCTTAAAATAGGTATGTTGTCCCTCCCCTTTTGTGAAGAGGGAGAGTGACTAATTTCTTAAATTTGTGGTAATTTATAGGTAAGCTTTTATGTTTATACATTATTTCGCATTGGTTTTCCCTTTTGTTCCGATTGCTTGAAAGACCTTCAAGGGCAAAATCAACGTGTTCATCATTTAACATCATTATGCTAACATTAGTCACTTAAAATACTTAGCTAATTAAGAAAAAAACATAAAGGAAATAAGATTTTCAGAGACCATGTAGAAGGAGTGGCATTTTGGTTACAGATAATTTTTGTGGTGGTTATTGTTTTTCACTGAGCCTGAAGAATGTTAGGAAATGCATGGAAATTCATATTTGTCTTGGAAATTATCCTTAAAATAAGAGGTGAGGTCATCTCCTGAAATTGGCAGGATTGTAGGTGGAGAATGCATTGTAAGTAAAGTAATTGGTGGTTTGGATTGAAGGGACATCTAGGAGTATATCAGTTGAATAAAGCTATCTGGGAGTCAGGAGGCAAGAATAGACACCAGTTTGTACTAGTTGAATGAATTCAGTCCTTTACCTGAGCATAAGACAGACAGAAAAATCCAGTAATTTTACAAATAATTTTGGGGTGGTCAAACTGAGATTGTTGAACACTTGGAGGTCTTAGTAAAGAGTATTTTTAGCAGATGCAAAGCAGTAAAAGAGATAATAACAATTTATACTCCAAGAGATACAACTCAGAAAACACTAATGATGATGCTCACCATTTAGGGAGTTTCTTTTCTTTGCCAGGCACCAATGGGCCCTTTACATGTTTATCTCTAATCTTCTTAACAACCTTGAAATGACAATTATCTCTATTTTATAGATGAGGGAAATAAATGCAAAGAGTCTTTATAACTAACTATGTGGTAGAACTGTGGTGATTATTACTACTTAGGTCTATCTAACTCTGAATTACTCGTTCTTTGACAATAGCAAGCTGGAGAATTACAGACACCTGCCCAGGCTGCACGAAGCAATAGTTTAAATCTCCATTTACTCACTGTTATAGCTGTACCTCCTGGGATTACTGACAGACTATTAACTGTTAACATTCCTCTCCTTAGTTCCATATATTTGCTAAATCATGGTGTCTCGATTTCAGGTTTATAATGTAATGTGAATCAAATGCTGCCAATTCAGATTCTTTATTACCAGCTGAGTTACATTGCATGGAAAGAGGTAATAATAATTCAGGATTCCAGGAGACTCAAGGACACTTTTGCTTACTATATGTGACAGACTAAAAGTGTCCCTCAATATCCTTCTTCCTTTGGTATGGGAATCTCATGATGTTAGCTCAACACATAGCCACTTAGAATCTATTCCTCTAGAGCTGGTAGGGCCATTATCAATCTATATATCACAGTGTTGTGATAAATACAACTTCTAAATAGTAATCTTTCCAGAAAAGGACCAGCCCCATCTCCATTCACCTTTCTCACTTGCTTCAGTGTAAACCTCCTGAGCCACATGGGATCACACAGACCTAAGTTACATTCTAGCAATGTCATTCCGAGATCTGTGTCTTATACTGTGGAAAACAGAATATGTATGAAATAAACGGCAAATAATTTGGAAGATTTGAATGAAAACAGAATTACGGTGGATCTAGGAGGTAGACATGGAAAAGAATTTTTGAAGAGGTAGAGGAATCTGAGGCAGAATGTACAAAGAAATTGTGAATTGAAAGTGTTGGACAGATTCAACAGAATATTTGGTAGATTGGAATAAAGTGCAAGCCAATTTTTAAAATGTTAAGAAGAGTGACACAAAACTACTAATGGCAGCAAAGTAGAAGGACAAAAATTATTTGGCTAAAAATATTAGCATCACCCTGGAAGCAGGAGTTTTTACTAAAAGCAGGATAAATAATGATTTTGAACCAGTGATGAAGGACTTAAAATGTATCCATCCCATCACCCAGTATTCTCAAATACATCTTTAGAAAATATCTTCCCTTGGAGAGGAAAGGGGTCAAACTGCATGAAGAGCAAGTCACTACATTATCACTGAGGGTACGTTCTAATGCAACAGCGAAAAGATGAGAAAGACAGAAACAATAGAATAATAGAAAGTGCTTAGAATTACGCACTTATGTTCTGGTGGCCTGAAAGAAAGTGGTAATGGCCTTCTTAACATTTTGATGGTATTCGTCACCCCGGGGCTCACGTGTTTTAAGTTCAGTTTCTGGTATGACAATGGTGATGAGGTGGTAGAAGCTTTAAGAAGTGGGACTTTTTGGATAGTCCTTAAATCATTGGGGTCCTCCTCTTGGAAGCGATTTAAAGGGATCTTGTGGACTCCCAAGTTAGTACTCATGAAAGGGTTGTCACACAGACAGTAAGCCACGCCCCACCCCGGTCTCTGACCTCCTGTCTCTAAGTGTGATTTCCTCTGCCAGCATGCTTCTGACATCTGCCACCCACTGGGACGTCTTCCCCGAGCTGTTACCATGCTAGTGCCCGCCCTGGACATCCACAGCTGTAAGCTAATGAAACCTTCGTGAAGCTACCTAGTCCCAGAAATATCCTTATAATAACAAAAAGAGACTCATACCGGCTTTTAGATCAAGGTAGCACTAATGCTCAGGATGAAGATTTATGAACGAATTAAATTTATTTTTTTAACAGGTACCTGAATCTAGAGATTAAAGAAATCGTCTGACGATCTTGTTTCTTCCTGCATTGTATTAATTTTCTATTGCTGTGTAAAAACTTACCACACATGTAGCATAAAAGTGCTGTAATCTATATTTTTAATCCTACCAGTTTCATGGGCCCGAAGTCTGTGTGATTTAACTGGGCCGTCTGCTCAGGGTCCTGGATGAAATGAAGTGTTGATCAGGACTGCAGTCATCTCCGATTTAGGATTCTTTTCTGTGGTCATTGGGGTTATCATGAGAATTCAGTTTCTTGTATTACAAGGAAGGAGTCACTGTTTTCTTGATGGTTATAAACTCGGAGTCACTTTGAGGCACTAGAGGCTGCCCTCAGGTGGTACTAGACATATGGTTTCTTAGGACACACACCTTCCTTTTTCAAAGCCAGCAAAATAATCTCTCTACAATCAGCCTCAATGCAATCATGCTACACAGCAGGATCACACCAGCAACTCTCATAGTACCTTTACTTTACAATGCAACAATCAGAGAGAATATGTACGAATAACTGGAGTGGACTTGTAATGTTAATGTGTGAATTGGGACATTTTTGAGTGAGGAAAGAATCTGAATGAATACTAAGTTCCAATGACCACTGTAGTGGCATATATTAAATGAAAGGAAAAAGGAAAAATGCAAAAGGATAGTTTCATCATCTTACAGAAAAAGATAAGTTAATAAATACATTAGAACAAGCTATAATTTATGCACACTGAAAATGAAATGTAATGCTGAAGAGCATAGGGTTATTTTCTGGGGATTTAGACTATCTAAATGCTGGTTAACATTTATCAGAATATCCCAATACACCAGGCAATCCCTAAAACATGGGCTGCTAGAGAATTTGGTAATTATTTTGATGCTGCCTAAGCGTGGTCATAACTAGAAATATAAAAAACAAAAAAAAGGTTGCCTTTTTCTAGTACAAAAGAGTATCTCAGAGTAAACCCAGAGGACCACTTATTAGCAAAGCCTAGCCTTTACATTACTAGATAAGCACAGAGCTGAGCTTACATTATGAAACTTTTTAAAAAAAACTTATGGCTATTTTTAACTTTTTAAAAATAAGAGTACATATTAAAGCTGAAGTAATGTTCTTGATTTGGCCACAATGAAATCAAACCCAAATAACATATATATGAATTAGTATGTACATTCAAATTTTCAAATTTTACAGATAGAAATACTCCTTACTTTTTTTTTTAGAGATTTTAAAATAATTAGTGCTTTGTAATAGAGGTTCTGAAGTAATGCTTTAGTGTATCTAAATGTTTCCCCTTCCCTTCCACTTAGACTTCATGAATGCCTACAGCTTCATTATATTTTTAAAGTTCTCAGAATTTTTGTAAAGAATTACTGATCCAGTAGTCTATTAAATTTTGTCTGGCTGATTTTGTCAAAACATGTGTGTGAAAGGTCTTTAACACAAAGTTGAAGTTTAGAGCCTCAGAACTGGATCTTTTAGGGTCATTTTTTTCTCTCTACATATATTTACAATACTGATACAAGTTTCATTGTTAGCAAACTTAATGTTCAAATTGACAAAAACTATCTAATGGTATGGCCATCAAAGTTCACTGACACTCTTGATTGTTGTGAACTTTAAAATCACTACATTTGAGCAATGTCTTCCTTGACATCAGTGAGAAATGTTCTGCTTTGCAATATTAAATTTCACTGCCAACTCTCTGTCCATCACGTCTTATCCTTCTAGGATTTCAATTTCTTACACTCTTACACTTGCACTTTGACTTGACCTTAA
>PVJO010029680.1:0-10767 GCA_004026905.1 Hystrix cristata
CAAAATCTTTCAAAACCAACCAAAGGCCCTTTTCAGGGCCGCCCACATTTTCATTTAAAAGAGCTAATACTTCGGCTTTAGAGTTTATGTTTTTAGGCAAAAATCTCTGCGTTGGTGTTGAACTGACTGGCGCTATCTCACCTAAAGAGAAGACAGGTGGCTCGGGTCATAATCCGGTCCGTGAATCCTGCGTGCGTTGCTGCCCAGCCGGCGAAGTATGTTGCTGCTGGGGACTGCACCATTCCTCGCTTCCGCTTTGCTGCGCTCAAGATGGCGCGGGAGGAGGCGTGATGGCGGGAGTAGGAACAAAGCACTTAGTGCCGGGCCGCCACTGACCCGGGACTACGCCTGTTCCCTGGGCGGAGCTGTGCGTACGAGGGCTTCGGAGGCGCAACTGGGAGGAGTGTTCGTGACCTTTGCCCAGCACGGAGTCTCAGGTGATTTCTGGTTGTCAGTTAGAGCTTTTTATGAAAGCAATGAAGGAAGGTGTTAATAATGAGGTAGCGTTAGCATTTAAAAACAATGGAAACATCAGTACAGTTCACCCATGTTAAGTTATGCGATGCCTAGGCCCTCACATTTCACACAGCGTAACTAAAAACTAATCGAGTACTTCTCATATCCTATGTTGGAGCCATCCCAATTAGACTCCAAATATCACTAGTTTGGCTTTGAGATACACTTAGATGTTTGCCTCAAGTCTCTTGATCTAAACAGTCTCCCCTCCTCCATTTTTGGACATTGATGTGCTAGAGACCAAACCTCTACAGCGTTCTTCGCTTTGTTTCCTGATGGGATAGTTTTATTTAGCTTTTATTCTCGGTATGTCATATAAAACGGAAATGGTTTCCCTAAGCTTAGTCAAATTCAGGTCGATATTGTTGTGACAAACAATTTATACGTGATATGTACATCCTGTGGCACCGTATTAGGGGTGAATGATGTTTGGTTTATCCAAATATAATATGATGCTCAATTGTTAGCTTAGTAATAGTTCCACTGTAAAATCAACCTTTCCCTTGTGACCGGCAGGTAATCTGCAGAGTGATACACTGAAATTAGGAGAACTAATAAGAGTTGTTTTAAGTTTCATCTTCTCAAAGATTTGTACTCTGTGTGTGTGTGTGCGCGTGTAAGTATGTGTGTGTTGAGACAAGGTTCTTGCTATGTAGTCCAGACTGGCCTTGAACTCACTGTTTAGCCCAGGCTGGTCTCGAACTCACAGCGATCCTCCTGCTTCAGCCTCCCAAGTGCTGGGAGTATAGGTGTGGGCCACCACGAATGACTAGAGCCTGTATATTTTGAAACGAGGGCTTAAAGACTTTCCCCTCTGAGCTAGCGATGTCTAGGATCAGAGAAAGAAAATTCATGGATTGTTCCTATGATTTTAATCATAGAAACTGGGGTGGAGAAACCACATTGCTAAAATGGGGAATATGAGGAACAAGTGTTTGAAGGTCTAGTTTTAGATATTCAGGGAGAATTTGAAATATCTGTCAAATAGGACGATGTGAAATAGGTTGTTGGATATAAGTCAGGAGTGTAGAGAAAAGGAGTGGACTGGGCATATAATTGAAAGTTTTCAGAATGTATCTGTCACGAGAATAGAAAAGCCACAAGATCTGAAAAAATCTTTTGGGAAAGAGGCTTGATAACAAAGACACACAGTTGAAGGACGGAGCCCTAGGTCAGAGAAATAAGGAATGTTTACTGGGTACTCATGATGCATGGATTCCTAACTTTGGTTTTATAAGGGCTTTGTCCAGTTTTCTTCCTTTCTTCTGTAAGTCTCAGCACAGAATACATTTTATCTCCATGTGGAAAAATGCCCTCAGCAACAAAGAGTATGCAACAACTTTGGAAATGTCACTCAAATAATGCTTTAAATTTAGAGCCATGGGGCACTCTCTTTGGAGATGCAGTGATACAGTACATATACGCACCCTTTCTGAAAAGCACCTACTCTTCCCACATGTTTTCCAAGCAGTCCCACAGAGTTTTCAGGCCTTCTGAAGTCTACGGTACTACTCAGTGTAAGAGTTCTGTGTCTGATGCAGCCTTTTCTTTTCTCTTTGACTGATCCTAAAGGTCTTCACAGATGAATCCTGGGAATGAAAATCTAATTCTGTTGAACTGCTATCTCATAGTTGGTGTGGAGATACATCTACCTTTGGATAATATGGAAATTAAATCACCAGCCCACAGATTTTCTTTGCTTGAGATCCAGTCTTCGACTGTGCTACCTATCGTGATACCTTGAGACAGTCCGATTAACATCCACTTCTACCTTCAGTGGGCTTCAAACAGAACTTTGGAAATTAGCCCTGCCAAAAGAACATCTTTTATCATTTTGAATTTGGTGGACTGCAAATCTACCCTTTTAGTTGGACTCATTTTTGTCTTTTCTTTCACACTGGATGTCTAATTTATCAAAAAGTCCTAATAACTCAATTCAGAAAATACAAACAATGTCTTATTCCCACTGCCCTTGCTCACTTTTATTAGTGCAGTGGCCTGGTCACCTGGTTCTGCTTTTGCTTTTGTACAGCAACCAGACTGCAAAGAAGGGCAAATCAGACCAGGGCACCCTTCTGCTGAAAACCCTCAGTAATGCTCATTCCACTCAAAGTAAAACCCAAAGTACCTTCAGTGCCTCAGGCGGCCTCACTTTCAGGCCTTAGTTCTTTGGTCTCAAATCCCAGTACTTTTCCTCTCCCTCCTGCTCTAGCTTTGCCAACACCTTGAACCTTTGAGGAACATACATCTTTCCCAGGGTCTGGGTACTGACTGTTCCCCCTGCATGGGCCACTCTACTTCCAGACCTCTGTAGATACTGCTCCCTCACTTCAGGTTTGTATTTAAATAGCATTCTGTCGGTGAGGCTGTCTAACCGCTTATTGTGACCTCTACACTTCCCACCACTCCCTGCTTTATTTTTCCTTTCTTTGGAAAGTGTATTGGAAAGTCAGCACGCACCCCCTCAGGGAAGCAAAGCAGGAGCGTGATACAGGATGTCAGAAGAGCATGTAATTCAGGTGACTATTTCCTTCTTCTGGCAGAAAAGAAAAATATTGCATGAAGGATCCTTTCAAAAACAAGTCCTGTGTATTAGCAATTTTGCAAAGTGTTGTACTTCAAAAGGGTGATACTTCTTGTACAAAGGCTTCAGAACAAGCAACAGTTAATTGCTAATGGAGGTTATGTCTTTTTGTGGACAATGGTGATTTTTCCATTCATATATTTGTAATTATTTCTTAGCATTTAATTATAATTCTATATAAACATAGGTAAGTAATAAAGGATAGTATGATGATCTTACTCGAACCTGATTACCGACCATCTGTAACACAGATTACTGATAACTACTTTGCTGCATTCTCCCTCTGCTGCTACCCACCAGAGGTATCCACACCTCAGAATTCTGTATTTCTTTCTTGCCTTAAAAATTCTTTATGCTTATCTGACACTTACAATCATGTCGCACTGTTTGTCAAACGTTCCTATTTGATCTGCTCCGAGGTCATTTGGGTACGATTACGAATAAGAACATACGCTTACAGTTACAGGATTAGGAGGTTCACAAATACTTATCGTTTTTTCCTTTTAGGCTATGATACTTTTTTTTTTTTAGTGTCCCAAGCACAGAATTGTATCTTGAAGTTATCCTACTTATTGTTGTATACCAAGGACCTCTTACAATACCTAATACATAGTTATTCACAAATTATTTGTTGAATTACTTTTATTTTTCTTAATGTAGGATGAGGAGATATGTAGGAAAGTTCTTGAGACAGAGCTTCCTGTCTGTTAAACGCCACTGGGAGCTGTGGAGAGAGCCAAGTACAGAAGGCCTGTTCAGAGGGGAAATTTTAAAAAACAGCAACACTGTTAACATTTTGACATTGACCTATCTATTGATTTTTTTTTCCCTTGTGACTAAATCATGTGTGTGAATAAAAATAACATAAATGAGAATACATTATCTGACAATTTTCTTTTCCTTCATACTGCCCCACACGCATGTTTTGTGTTTTTTTCCTACAATATTATTTTTGAGAATCGCATAATATTTCATTAGGGACAAACCATATTCTTACCCAGACTTCTACTCTGAAGCATTTATATTTCTCCTTCGTAGCAAAAATCAACAGAAATATGAACAATACAAAAATCAGAAGTTAAAATCAGTAGAACTGTATATATGATTATATCTATGCAGAAAAGGAAATGTAGTATACAGCATAAGGACACGATTTCATATCTGGGTGAGTAAGTAGAGCTGAGGGGAGAATAATGAGGTCCATTTTGGTCCTGCTGAGTTTGACACCCCTGTAGGGTAATCAATTAATGTAATTTAGACATGCAATCACCATACTTTCCTCTCATGGGCTAACTTGTGTCTGCCTCAAATTCATATTCCATTCCCTAAGTCGGAAATGTGAGTGTATTTGGAGAGAAAGTCTTTAAAGATGTTACATTGAATTATTGCAGTGGGTCCTAATTCGGTCGGGTATCTTCACAAGAGATGAGGATGTGAACATGCCAGAGAAAAGACCGTGCGAGGGCAGGGGCAAGATAGACATCTACAAACCAAGGAGAGAGGCACAGAAGAAAACTATGCTACAGGCTTGATCTCAGAACTTTAGCCTCCAGAATTGTAAGAAAATACATTTTTTTAAGCCACCCGCCCAGTGGTACTTTGTTATGGCAGTCCTAGGAAACAAAAACATTTCTAACCACTTTCATTTTGTGATTATTTTTCTCTGGATCTTTTCAATGTTCTATCTGCTTCTCTATCTGAGAAACAGACAACTACACGGAACATGCACACACCCGGTGTGTATTCTAGGGGGAGAAAACCATTTTTTTCTTCTGTTTTTCCATCTTAGCTTCCTCGACTGTGCCCTCCCTGGAACAAAATGTAGGTTAATAAAAGAAACACATAAATACTTATTTAATATGTCTTCTACACTATGGGGACCTTTATGAAAAAGTACAGATTTGAAGATGTTAAACCTTTCATGCTATGGTTGAACAATGGACAGCCTCGAAGAAGTGTAATAGGATGAAAGAAGAGTATAAATTAAGGTAACAAACTAAGAGGAATGAGTAAGGCTTATTCAGATTCCTCTTGGGATCTGCAGGTCTTATGACTTGCTTTAGTGGAGAAAGTAGGAGAAGGTACACAGAATTCCTACACAGAATGCTTTCTAAATCCCTTTACTTTAAAAATATTTAGCATGTCAAGGTGCCGTATTTTGCGGTAGTGTATTCTGAACAATATCAATATACACTGTTGAGAGTAGATGGGAAATAGTTTGTCTCTTTTGGCTCCATTTCAGAAATGATTTACTGTAGGAATGAGTGACAGAAGGGTAAATAGCTGATTAAATCAGAGCCTGAAGATGATGCTTATTCTCCTTTAAGGAGGAGGTGGAGTTCATCCACATTATTAAGCACAGGAATTTCCACGGATCATTTTCCTTCGAAGTACTAGTGTCTCTGGGTTACACTGGATACAGGTTAGAGGCCCCCACAGGCTGTCCTCCTGGGTTCCACTTAAAGAATAATACTCATCACATTCTGTAAGTCCATCTAAGAAGCCAGGACCTGTTTAGAGGGAAACCCAGTAACTACATAGAAGGAACACAAATGTAATGAAGCTAGTAAGAAAAGCAAGGAGGCAGGGGAGAAAACAAGGAAAAGAAAAAAATATTACTAATCAATTCTTATGTGACTTTGCAGATTTCCTTCTTTACAATCCCAACACATTTCACCATTGTGAATTTTAAGAGAGGCTGGATTTCGAAGAAGGGCCCTAAACTGGAGTCACACACACATTCTATGTTCCTGTAAGAACCACAAACAACTTTACAGTACTGATCAGGGCCAGTTTCTGCTTCAACTGCCAAGATAGACAGTCTCCGGAAATCCCCGTCCCGACTGGCGGCTACGTTCCGCAAACAACCAATCAGGCTGGAGAGCTGCTTACAGTGCACCAGAGTACTATCTGTGATGGAGCTTTACGGCATTTCGCCCCTTATTGTCTCTCCGATCGTCGTGCTCTGCGAATCTCACCTCTCTGAGGTTTGCTAACGACCAATTAAAGCTTTCTCTTTCATCCAAATTCTTTTCCCAGTGAATTTTTTATTGACACAGTTTCGCGGGATACCCCTGGTTCTTCTAGTGAAGGCTTGGGAAAAAAATCTCTGGAACATGTCGCGTTGCTTGAGTTGAAAGACAAAAGCAGGAAGCTTTAACAGCCTCTTTCCCTGACAATAAGACCTAGCCGGAAAATAATCAGCTTTGAAGACTGCAGGTCAAAAATGCCAGCCCCAATCAGTCTATTCTTGCTTTACCTTCCTTTCAGTGTTGCCACCAAGCAAGAGAATACTGATGGCAGGTAAGGCAAGGTTATTTTCTGGCTAGGTCTTATTTTAGGGGGAAACAGAACAGTTACAGGAATTAGGATGTCCTCAAAAACACTTCAGGGGGAAAACTAAGAGAGGGAGGTGTTGGGCTCTTTGGAGAAGACCATTTCTACTGCTAGACTGCCTTATTTAAGGCCTCAGGTCTCAAGGCTTTCCAGGGGAGCAGGATCGAGTGTGCCCCTTTGCGGCAGCCAGAAACTCTAGCTACCATTTTTGGGGGCAGAGAGGGGTTTCCCCTGCCCTCATAGAGCGCTACATTAATCTGTGTTCTCTTATTGATCAACCTGGCAAAATCATGGAGTCGTTAATCTTCCGTTAGTGGTAAGGGAATGCTCGAAGAGGGATTATCTAAATTGCTCCAATTCAGGATTCAGTCAGGACTATCTTGTCCCGAAGAATTTCTTGTTTAAATCATAATAGAATATTTTCATGAATACATTTTAAAAAATTTATTTCAAAATTAGCGCTAAAGATAGAGAAATGAATGCCTAAATGACATATAGGGCTCATGAAATTTTCTTCTCGAGTCCCTACAAAATTGAGTTAATCTTCACTTAGTATTCAAAGCAATATGCTCCTCAGGCATTTGCAACAATACAGATAATAAGCAGAAAATGGGATTTTAAATCCCACTTTTACATTGCCAAGGTCCATGTTTTCCTTCCACAACACGATGTTCAGAAAATTTAATTTGCTTAAAGGTGATTTTGACTTGCCAAAACTGATTTTATTTTTTTTTAAACAACCATTTGCTTGTGCAATAAATGACTTTGCTTCCCAACATATGTGTATCTTCGGACCTGTTTTACTTCGACTGAACCTATATCTCTCCCTCCTACAATCGCAACTAGCTTGCTGCCCGAATTGTCTGTAATAGTGTGGAACTAGTCCTTAGATTCATACAGATGGAATGTAGATCCCAGAATTTCTATGTGAGGGACTAATTACTTAACTTTAATCCCTCATGTCATTTGTCTCCAAAACAGATGATTTCACTTCACAGGAGGTGATTGCAGGATAATCGGCATAGTGTATACGAAGAATGACCCACAAATATAAATGCCTTGGAACCCTTTTCTCTTAAAATGAAATTTCAAGGAAGAAAGAAGCTGTGGACGAGGTCCAGCACACTGAGGAGGGTTAGGAGGAAGAAACGGAGTGTGAAGCCTGAAAGTGGAGTCTGGTAGGGAAAGGGGCAGTCTCAGACCCTCACTGCCCTCCATGATGGATGTACTATTTAGCAATGATTTTCACGCCTTCCCTCCCTGCCTTTAGTTGCCTGTTCTACTTCTAAAGCTTGTGCGTTCAGATGGGAAAAAAACTAGTGGATGACAGAACAGAGTTCCTGACCTTGAAATAATCTAAGAACTATAAAATCGGTGAATAAACGTGGAGACTCTTTAGTGAATTTGGGACAGTGGGGGAAACTGTGGGATAGTCTGGCAAAGGTCTGTAGTTTTGAAATATAATCAGGAAAGGTTATCTGGATCCGGCAGATGCAGCTCTAGCCACGCAAAATCTAAATTCAGCAAATTAAAAAATACTTAATTTTTCACATCAGGAATTCTTAATGTAATTTTATTTAGATGTAAAAGCATTCAGAACTACAGAATTCCGCCTATTCCCGGATTAAAGGCAACGATGTTAGGATAAAGTGAAAGTGAAAAAGAATAAAACCTGTTTAGGGAGCAGCGGAGCTGTAGGGGTAAGGAAGAGGGTAGTTTGAAATGCGATCGATCCAAATTACCAGGCATCTTTTCTGTTGTTAGTTACATTAGCTAAGTGGGACACATTTTTATCTGTTTAAAGATATTGACGAAAAAAACCCCCACTATCATGTAATGGCTGTAGATTCAAGTTTCCAGTTACAGATCTTTAAGAGACACTGTGGGTGGCTCTTAAAAGAGCCTTTGGGGTGTGGGCAGCGGTGGGTGCGCTCACTTGGAGCTGGTGTACTTGGTGACGGCTTTGGTGCCCTCGGACACGGCGTGCTTGGCCAGCTCCCCGGGCAACAGCAGCCGCACGGCCGTCTGGATCTCCCGAGACGTGATGGTCGAGCGCTTGTTGTAATGCGCCAGGCGCGACGCCTCGCTCGCTATGCGCTCGAAGATGTCGTTGACGAAGGAGTTCATGATGCCCATGGCCTTGGACGAGATGCCAGTGTCGGGGTGCACCTGCTTGAGCACCTTGTACACGTAGACCGAATAGCTTTCCTTGCGGCTGCGCTTACGCTTCTTGCCGTCCTTCTTCTGAGCCTTGGTCACCGCCTTCTTGGAGCCCTTCTTCGGGGCCGGGGCCGATTTCGCTGGTTCAGGCATGACAGATACAATTCAGGAGAGCAACTAGAAGAGAAATGGTAGTGTCTAACCGCAACGGCGTTAATATTTGTAGGGGTTCTATGCAAACATGGCGTTTCAAAACTTAGTCTCTGATTGGATAAATTGTCTGGCCGGACACGTCATATGCAAATTAAGCGATTTCCAGATCTTCTTTGCAATTGGTTAAATCTTGTAGCTTCTTTTAGCCAATCAAAGAGTGCAATTTACAATCCATACTCTAAGTATAATAGCTTGTCATTTAGGCCGGAAACCTTTGTGCGCATTTCTACTTTTGCTGTTCACACGCTTTGGTTAGGCTTTTGCGATGTCTGGACGCGGCAAGCAGGGCGGCAAGGCTCGCGCCAAGGCCAAGACTCGGTCGTCCCGCGCCGGGCTGCAGTTCCCGGTGGGCCGTGTGCACCGCTTGCTCCGCAAGGGCAACTACGCCGAGCGCGTGGGCGCCGGCGCTCCCGTGTATCTGGCGGCCGTGCTCGAGTACCTAACGGCCGAGATCCTGGAGCTGGCGGGCAACGCGGCGCGCGATAACAAGAAGACGCGCATCATCCCGCGCCACTTGCAGCTGGCCATCCGCAACGACGAGGAGCTCAACAAGCTGCTGGGCAAGGTGACGATCGCGCAGGGCGGCGTGCTGCCCAACATTCAGGCCGTGCTGCTGCCCAAGAAGACCGAGAGCCACCACAAGGCCAAGGGCAAGTAAATCAGACAATAGTGTGTGGCTATCTCTCTCAGACCCAAAGGCTCTTTTCAGAGCCATCTACGTTTTCATGTAAAAGAGCATGTGGCTGTAAGCAGTACAGATTGGTGTAAGATTTCCGAACTTCAAGTTTTGTCGTATGACAATCTCTAAGGTAGCTCACTGGCGGATGAACTGACCGGGCGTCTTGTGACACCATCGTGGGTACATGTTTTCTAGGAATGAGAGTTTCTTAAAAGGGACACTTCAGGTTGTAGTGTTCTTTATATCTGGCCGGAAGCAGCTTGCAGAATTTTGGAAACTTTGGTCCCTAGCATGGGGAAACCCGAGAAACGAGTTCAGGTTGGGAAATCTCTGGGGAAGATGGTAGCAAGGATGGTAACTTAGGGCGGCATTTAGTAACAATTACATCTGGACCAATGTTTGGATGTCAATGTTTGTAGTGTACTCACGCAGAGACCACACTAGGAAGCATGGGAAACGGCAATCTACACTCTCCGGGGTGGGGAGTACAAACCAAAATATGTGGGTCCCTGAAGTACGGCCTTTACAGTTTCCAGCCGCACAACCCAATCGCTAAATCAGCACATTTCACAAGATCAAGTGTTCCTTTGTAGGTATTAGTTTGAGGAGTTTAGAATTAGTTTAGGAAATGAACTCTCTGGGGTCTCGGACCGTAATAGGCCTTCCTGGATTTGAAAGTGGAGGAACTCACCCAATCACAGTCCAGTTATCCACCAATCACCTCGCTGACTTTCAGCCAATAGTTTTAGTGCGCGGGACTTTTGAAAATCATCCCCGGCCAATCAGAATGTTTCTGAGTATATATAAAGGCAAGCGGTTGCGCTGTTTTAAGACTGTATTTCGCTCTTGTTTTTCTACGGTCATGGCTCGAACGAAGCAAACCGCGCGGAAGTCCACCGGCGGCAAGGCCCCGCGCAAGCAGTTAGCCACCAAGGCTGCCCGTAAGAGCGCGCCGGCCACCGGCGGGGTGAAGAAGCCGCACCGCTACCGGCCCGGCACCGTGGCGCTGCGCGAGATCCGCCGCTACCAGAAGTCCACCGAGCTGCTGATCCGCAAGCTGCCGTTCCAGCGCCTGGTGCGCGAGATCGCGCAGGACTTCAAGACCGACCTGCGCTTCCAGAGCTCGGCCGTTATGGCGCTGCAGGAGGCCTGCGAAGCCTACCTCGTGGGGCTGTTCGAGGACACCAACCTGTGCGCTATCCACGCCAAGCGGGTCACCATCATGCCCAAGGACATCCAGCTGGCGCGCCGCATCCGCGGTGAGAGGGCTTAGAGCTAT
>PVJO010029681.1:0-16450 GCA_004026905.1 Hystrix cristata
TTGCCACAACACAACCAATTATCCTAATACTGAGCAATGATTATTGGGATAGTTTTTCTTACCAATGACACAAATTTGTAGAAGTACATGGAAAAAAGAAAACTTAAAACAAATATCAGACAAACATATATGCATATTTTTCAATTAAAGTCAATAAGCACAAAAATGATTAAATTTAGTTATACCCAGTGAATTTATTCCTTCTTAAAAAAAACAGACTACATTTAAACCTCTGATCTTAAAACTCTTATTACTTTAGTGTGTCTTATTAACAGTATTTTTAATTTCATGAATATAATTTCTTGGCAGGTATTTAGGTATGTTTAGGTAATATATCTTTCACATTTGCATTCTGTGAAAGGGATAAAACATGAAATTAAAACGTTAAAAATTTTTAATTATAATAGAATTTAATTTAGTTCTTGCAACAAATGTAAAACCAATAAGGATAAATATAATATAATTTATTTTATATGTAAAGTCTTTAAAATAAGCCCCAGTTATAATATTATGCATTATTGGAGTTTTACTCATAAATAGCTTTTCCATGAATAGAAACAATATTTAGAACTAATGAATGATACCTATTTGTCTTACACATTTAAAATAATCGATGCTGTAAGTTTCTCTCTCTCTCTTTTTAGCACAAGCATTTGCACTTGCCAGGAAAGTGCTCTACCACTGAGCTAAATCCCCAACCCAGATGCTATAAGTTTCTTATATGGAAGAATAACACACTTACGTTTCTGTATTTTATACAGATGGATTTTACTTTTGTAAATAAAACTAGGTAATATTAAATCCATTCAATTAAATAAAAATAGTTCCAATCTACTATATTCTTTTACTGTTTCAAATTTTTATAAACATCACACACACTCTTATCTAAACAGTGTTTTTTTTTTTTTCTCATATTAAGGTGAATGGTGGACTATTTGCAAGGATGACAATGATTATTTTTCCTATTGTAGAAGTGTCTGTTACTTGTAAACACAACGGTTCCTCTTGTAATTGTCACAGGTAAAGTTTTGACAATATTTTGCTTTGTTCACAATTAGTGCACAACAAACATGAAACTGGCACTACAGCACTCTGAGTAGACTTATGCTATGCAAAACTTCGTAATTAAGATATTTGATATAAAGTTTAATTTAATTAAGACACTAAATTTGTATTAAATTAGAAAATTAGCAAACAAAATGAGATTGAAGTGGAATATGAGTGTACATTCAGCCTCCTATACACACTCATGCAAAGAGCTCATCCCTCCAATATTCACCACTCCTTCACCAAGGCTGACATTAGCAGACATCTTACACAGGCACTGTAGAAACTTTCTTATAAATTTTTCAGTTTTCTTGGACCTGTTGCAAAGAACCAATTCTTTATGCTCTTTAATTGAACTCTCCAGCTTTAGAAACATAGGAAGCTTTAGACCTCTGGTAGCAAAGAACAATTTGCAGAATAAATGATGCTTGCGATGATCAAATTGCTTTGGAACTCATAAAAACTGCATAAACCATCAAGTGACAACCCTATTAAAGACAGCTTCTGAGACAAAGTGCATTTGCTCTCTCATTTCTTCCACTTGACAAAATATTTCAGACCTTCATCTTCTCTTTCTTTCCTTTTCTATTTTTGAGTACTTTCATCAATTACTGCCAAAAACAGCCAGCATTACAGAGAGTATTAATTTTCTGCCTTAGACTTATATCTTCCACAGAATTATTGATTCATCTGTGCAGAGATTGCATGTGGAGAAGAACAGTCATCACAGTGAATATATCATTGAATGAAAACTAAACTCTGGGAAATAAAAAGAATAGAGAAGTGTGACAATGGTTTGCTGGTGGCTTCAAAGCCACATTTCAGTGATATTTAAAAACAAACACACTGCATTTCCTTGGAAGAAATTTATTACTTAAGGTTTCAGTTCAGAGTTTAATTAGACACTACAGATAACATCTCTAGCTTATTTCATTCAATTAGGGAAAAGCCTGATTTATTACTGTTTTTGAAAACTAAAAAGTTGTTTTAACTGGAATATTATTTATACAGATTGTTTATCAAGTACTTTAAATCCTCTTCAAAGGAAAGCATGTTTTATAATCTTTTCAATTATTGAAAAAAAATATTTAACCATTTGTATTACTCTCTGTTAAAACCCTGATTATTCTAGTTTCTTGGCATGAATAAAATGACAATGTATTCTCTAGGCATTCCATAAGTGCTGAATGATTTTTAAAAGTAATGTTATATGACTGAATAAAATGACACAAAAAACATAAAATTAAAATCTGTAGTAGGGAAACTATACATACATAACACATACATAACAAAATTAAACTAATTTAGATGCATGAGTTTGAATAGAAATTTAAGAAACATAGCAACACATTTGAGAAATATTTGAATTTCTTGACAACCTGTGATATGATAGTAACTGAGAGATAAACTATATCTTTAAAACCTAGGGACGGTTTTAATGATAAACTATTTCTCCATACCTCCACATATTAGGGGACAAACTACTCCTTCATCGCTCCTCAAATGAAATAAATCCATAGAAAAGTAATGTCTCCATCAGAAAAGTAGTGTATCTATATTAAACAAATGTGCAGAAGCTGACCCCAGGAAGTTAGTATCTGGTTTCAGTGTCCCTTCCACAAGCGAAAGACTGAGAGTCAAGAATGAGCAGAGGGCATGTAACAGAGTAGAAATTTCTTTGTCTATTGTCTCATCATATTTTTCCCTCCCCCCTTGCCTTGCAATGGAAGCCCTGTGCACCTGAACAAGGGGAAATGGAGATCTGAGACAGAAGGAAGCACTTCCAGCCCCTTCAGAGCTATCTTAAGTGAAACTTTATTTTCCACCAACCTTTCAAGTTTCTTGGGGAGTGGCAAGTAGTATGTACCTGAGTACCAGGTAACATGATCAGCATTTTTTTTTTAATATGTTTTCATCAGTACACATTTGAAGTATATAATGGTTATATTTCTTGTGGGAAATTGGTACCTGTGTATCACACATCTTAAATCATTTTTAATCCCCTTTCACTTCCCTCCCACCTACTTCCCTCCATCTCTTGGTCTACACATTTGAAAAGATCTATATCTTTCTTTCTTATTGTCTATCTTTTATTTTACTCTTTGTTTCTACTTAGAGTTTCTCATATAAGAGAAACTATTAAATATTTAAATTTGCATGTCTAATTTTTTCACATTATGGTCTCAAGGTGGATCCATTTCCCTACAAATGACTAATTTATTTTTCTTTATGACAATGTAGCATGACAATGCATATAAATACTACATTTTCTTTATCCATTCATCTGTTGATGAACATATAGGCCATATCCAAAATTTAGTTATTATGAATTGTGCAGCTGTAGACATGAATATGCATGTATCACTTGTAATATGATGTCTTTCAACATTTTGAAGATCCTGTAGTGACTAGTTACAAGTTCTGCAGTAGTATAAAGGCATACAAATGTACAGACTGTCCCTAACAGTGAAGAGTATAACTACCATTGGACATAGTGAACATTGTTGTGTGAAACTTTCACCTTCACTAGTGATTTGCAAAATTTCCAAATTCAAAAAAAAATTCAGAAAATTATGCACCTTTGCTATGGCTTTTGAGTTGTAGGTCATTATTTAGACAATACATCCATGTGGTAAAATTAAAGTAAAGTCAACATTGGAATAGCTTTATAACACACATGTTATACTCATTCAATCCCAAATAAAAGCCTATTTTACAGTAGCCAAGGTGGTAATATAGTATGTCTGTGCCTTGTCAGATTGATAGAATTGTACTTTCAAGATGTCTTTTGTTGTTTAATTGAGCAACTCCTGTGCCCTGAGCACTGTGCCCATTGCTTTATATTTATTATCGCTGAAATTTAATAACACTAAGAGTTTAATATGTGGTAGTAATTTTGAAACTTAAACTTAGTTTTGTTTTTATACTTTATTATTTTCAGTTCCCAGATTCAGAGACAAATGGTATTCACTGAGTACATTTACTCACATATCTTTTGGTATTTGAAGTATTGACAGTTGTTATTAAAAATAATATGCATAAAAATAACATTTGTACATTGTGTAAAATTTAGAAAACATGGATTAGATTGAAAAAGAAACTCAATGCCTATAGGCACACTTCCTAGAGAAAAGCAACTGTCATATTTTGGTATTATTGCATAAATATTTTGGTTTCATTTTTCCTTTATACATACCGGATAGAGATAGATGTTATGAAATTGCAAGATATGACACATATAAAACATATTCTATTACCACCTTAGGTATGTTAGAGTGAGATCTTATTTAGCATTGGATAAGGAGAACCTGTGTGTTTCTCCTTTGAACATAACAAATATAGATGAATGGATAGGCAGAGAGACAGAACAAAAACGCATGACAAAAATTTTATTATAATTTATTGCAATTAATGCACATATCAGGAAAACAGAACAAGTGCAAATAAACAACCTAATGAAAAGTCTTGAGATACTAGAAAAACAACAAACCAGGCCCAAACCAAAACTAAGGAGGGAAATCATAAAGACACAAGCAGAAATTAATGAAATTGAAACCCCCCCAAAAAAACTATACAACAAATAAATGAAGCAAACAGTTGGTTCTCTGAAAGAATTAATAAATAGACAAGCCACTAGCAAGATTTACTAACAGAAAAAGAAAAAAAGCATATAAACACACTTAGAAATGACAAAGGTGAAATCACAACAGATATTTTCGAAATCCAGAAAATAGTAACTACTTTGAAAAATTATATTCCAACAAACTAATAAATATGGAAGTAATGGACAGATTTCTAGACACAAATGAACTACCAAAACTAACTCAAGAAGACATTAATACACTCAACAACCCAATCACAAGCAAAGAAATTAACTCAGTAATAATCTACCTACTAAAAAAAACACCCAGGACCTGATGTATTCGTAGCCAAATTCTACAAAATCTTTAGGGAGATTATATCACCAATACTCCTCAACTTGTTCAAGGAAACTGAAAGGGATGGAGTGGTTCCAAATTCATTCATGGAAGCCAGTATCACCCTGATCCCAAAACCAGAAAAAGACTCAACTAAAAAAGAGAACTATAAACCAATCTCCTTAATGAACATATATGCAAAAATCCTCAACAAGATTTTAGCAAATAGAATGCAGCATATTATCACAAAGCTGGTACACCACGATCAAGTAGGTTTCACCCCAGAGATATGAGGATGGTTCAACATATGAAACACTATAAATGTAATACACCACATAAATAGGATCAAGGTCAAAAACCACATGATCATATAAACAGATGCAGAAAAGACCTTCAACAAAATCCAACACACCTTTCTGATACAAACCCTGAAGAAAATAGGCATAGAAGAACCATACTTGATTATGATAAAGGCTATCTATTACAAACCAACAGCTATCATCATAATAAATAGGAAAAAACTGAAAGCATTTCCCCTAAAAACAGGAACTATGCAAAGATGTCCACTATCACCTCTGTTATTTAACATAGTACTTGAAACATTAGCCAGAACAATTAGGAAGAAGAAGAAATAAAAAGAATACATATAGCAAAAGAAGAACTCAAATTATCACTATTCACAGATGACATGATACTACATATGGAAGACCCAAAGAGCTCCACCAAAAAGCTCCTAGAATTAATATCCAGCTTCAGCAAAGTAGCAGGATATAAGGTCAATGTGCAAAAATTAGCATTTGTGTATACCAACAATGAACAGAATGAGAAAGAAATTATGAAAACAGTACCATTCACAGTTGCTTCAAGAAAAATGAAATACTTAGGCAGAATCAAGATTGTTTAAATGGCCATACTTCCAAAACTGTTATACAGATTCAATGCAGTTCCAATTGAAATACCAACAGCATACTTCACAGATCTAGAGAAAGCAACCCTAAAATTTATATAGAAACAGAAGAAAACTCGAATAGCAAAAGCAGTACTGAGCAATAAGACCAAAGCAGGTGCCACAGCTATCCCAGACTTCGAACTATACTACAAAGCAGTAGTAATAGAAAGAGCATGGTACTGAAAAAAAGGTAGATACATAGCCCAATGGAACAGAATCAAGGACACAGAAACTTCTCCAGACATATTCAAATATATGACCATTGACAAAGGATCCAAAAACATATATTGGAGGAAAGATAGCTTGTTCAACAAATGGTGTTGAGAAAACTGGTTGTCATCTTGTAGAAGAATAAAACTGAACCCATATGTCTTGCCATACACTAAATTAAAATCAAAATGGATCAAAGATCTAAACATTAAAACAGAAACATTAAACCTTCTGGAAGACAAAATAGCTGAAATTAAGGAGGGAGGGAACAGAGGGGAGGGGTGGGGAAGAGGGGGGAGAACCAAGAAGCATCATGTACAGGTACAAAATAAATGTGATGAATGTAACCATTATATGTAAAATGTACCAATACATGTTCTTGGCTTAAAATAAAATAAATAAAAAAAAATAGCTGAAACACTTGAAGACATAGGAGTAGGAAAGGACTTCCTAAACAGAACCTCAATTGCACAGGAAACAGCAAGAATCAACAAGTGGGACTACATTAGCCTAAAGCACTTCTGTACAGTAAAAGAGTCAATTATTAGGGTGAAGAGAAAACACACAGAATGAGAAAAAACCTTTGCTAGCTACTCCTCATACAGCAGACAGATATCTAGAATATACAAAGAACTCAAAAAAAAAAAAAATTAAACTACCTAAAATCAATGACCCACTCAAGAAATAGGCCAGAGAAATGAACAGATATTTCACGATGAAAAAAACACAAACGGCCTAAAATATACATGAAAACATGTCCAAAATCTATGGCTATTAGAGAAATACAAACTAAAACAATTCTAACATTAAACTCTACCCCAGAAAGAATGGCAGTCATTAGGAAATCAAACAATAACAAATTCTGGCACTGTTCTGGTGAAAAGAAAACCCTCCTAACTGTTGGTGGGAATACAACCATTATGGAAATCAGTATAGAGATTTCTCAAAAGCCTGAAAGTAGAAATCCCATATGACTCAGCCATCCCCCTACTAGGTATCTTCCCTGAAGAGCTAAAGACATCATGCTACAGAGATATCTGCACAAAAATGTTCATAGACGCACAATTTGTAATAGCTAAATTCTGGAATCAACCTGTATGCCCATCAATAGATGAGTGGATAAACAAAATGTGGTATCTATACATAATGGAATACTATTCAGCTATAAAGAATGACAAACTACAGTCATTTATAGGAAAATGTATGGACCTGGAAAATATAATGTTGAGTGAAATAAACCAGACTCTCAAGCTTGAATACCATATGGTACCCCTCATTTGAGTGAGGCAAAATACAAACAAAAGAAAAGGGTAAACAATGGGTACATAAAAGCAAAGTGTTAGATATAAGCTAATAGACACAGAGTCTAAGGGAACAAAAAGAGAGCAAAGGAGGAGGGGAATGGGAATCCAGAGGAATAATGATATCTTAAAAACAATAACCTAATAACCCAAATTTAAAACAGTGACACATACACTAGATACTATGGTAACTTTATGTAGTTATAACTTAATGCTACATCTATGTGGTTGTTTACATTGCTTGCTGTCATAAGCAAAAGGCACAATGTATTGTGGTCTATAAGTTTGTGTAATTTTGGATAAATTTTAATAAAAAATACATAAAAAATTATGTCATGAAACACTTTCAAATTACAAAACACCATTCATTATACAACTTATCAAATTATTGAAAGTGTAAATAGTAAGAGACAGAAAACTATTAAACTCAAATTTTTAAATAATGAAACAAAGACTGAAAAAGTGCTATCATCGGATCTTTAACTTTCTCACAGGCAAACTAATATAATTTAAGAAACACAAACTTTGGCATAATAAGTGAGTTCAAACTCAGATCCTATTGCTCAGCAATCACTTGCCTTTGCCAATTAATTAAGCAAGTTATTTAGCACCTGTGAACTCTAATTTACACATCCGTTTGACCGCTTAGCACTAGCCATCTTAAAGTTTGAGCATGCAATATTATAAATAAAGGTTTGGTATGAGGGTTTGCATCATAAAGAATTTAGGATACATTGCTTTGATATAGCCTCATCCTCAGGAAAAACATTTCTCATGAGTTGTGTGACTGGAAAAGAAGGCACATTTTAAAAATATATATATTTGCTGATATTGGGAGTTAAGTGGAATAAAGAAATAAGAAAATAAGAAACAACAAGAAAAAAACATTTTTACAAAATTAAAAGAAAGACATTTAATCTAAAAAATGTTAACAGAAAAACTCATTTTATTTTTAAAATAAAAACCAAGAATTTGAATCAGAGTATGTTAAAGATATAATTTAGATTTTATAGAAAAATAAAACAAATTTCCTTAGAATATAAACAAAGAAGCAAAGTTTAGATATGAATTATAAAGTTTAATGAAGCAGAATTTAGAGTTGACATTGAGAGAAGGAAAATACAGTGAAATATTTTCAGGGTTGCAGAAAAATGGTCACTCCTAAGAAAGAAAACAAAAAGGAAATCTTACTCAAAGCAACTCAAATATTTACCTTCCTTTCTTGGCAAAAGTTGCTAAATTAGATGGGAAGTAAAATAAATGTGTGTGTCTTATTTCTTATGAAGAAAATAAAATATGTGAAGTTTTGACTCTCAAATTTCCTTGCCCCAAAAGGCTTTGAATTCCTTCTTTGAATTTTGATACCTTTATAATTTTGATCTACTCCAAGACAAATGTTATTAGAGCTTTAAAATGATGAAGCCATTTGAAAGACTAGCCAATTTCCTATGGAGTTAAGCCTAATAACCACCTCAATAACTTACTGATTTGTATTTTTTACTTTAAGATTGAATTTTCTCTTAATGAAATCAAACGCCCTTGTTCTGTTTCTCCTATGCTGATTTAAAAGATAGCCCTTGTTTCTTGTAACCAAATCCATCATGTTTTTACTATTTTAGCTGAGACACATTGAATGTTCTTACCACATAATTTCATCTCATAAGGAGATTGTGGGTTCCTGTTTTTTCAGCTTGATTTTATCTCCTTGTCACTATTTTCTCATAAATGCTTCTCATGCAGCCTACTTTTAACACATTTAGCATAATTATTTGGCCAGATGTAGTTGGTAGAGTAGGGAGGATGTAGAAACAAAATTTAAATAAAACTGAAAGTCAGTTTAGGGGTCACAGAGATTTCATTTAATATCAGTTTGGTGATGAAATATTTATTTTTGTAATCACGAGAAAATATACATTTTAATTATCTAATGATTTTAGCGGTATCAATATACTAATAGATTTAAATTTATATTTACTATTATTTCTATCTTCACTTCAGAAAGAAAAATGAAAAAAAAAAGACTATGTTTCAGATATCTCAAATGACTTCTATGTAGGAGTTGTGATATTTACATAACTTTTAAAATACTTCTTTCTTTGGTGTTAATGACTCTTCTACAAGCTCCCTAGCAAACATGAAAATTGTTTGTAATTTAATGTGATAAAATTGAATGTTGGAAATTTTAAATGGCTTGGTAAAGTTCATGTAGCCTGAATCAGCTAATGAGATTCCAAATTAATCTGACTCTAATCTGAATGTTCTCACAACTCTGGGGTTGTCTCTCTACCTTCCTTGGGTACACTTCTTTTCTTATCTCCCTCTGCATTTCTCTTCTTTCTTTCTTCTAATTAGGTTCATTCTGAGCACCATTATAACACACGCATTTATTTTTGTCAAACAAAAGATAGATAAAACTCAGAGAACCAATGAAAACCAAAAAAAAAAAAAAAATCTATTACATCGTATCTTCAAAATATTAAAAGGAACAAATTGCCCACGTAGAATTATAAGAGTTTACCACCAACACACGAAGACTAGATGAAATTCTGCAGGGAAGTGTTTTTTCAGAAGAAACATAATATCTGATATTGGCACTTTTTGCAGAAAATAATAAAAAGCTCAAATACTGATACTATCTGAAATAGTAAATTACTAAAATGTTAAGATTTTAATTATATTAAGAATGAAAATACATGATATTAATATCACAAAGTATGGAAAAGGAGTACCTGGAGTTATTGTATTGTAATATCCTTAAATTATACAAGTTATATTAATGCAAAATCAAGTTAGAATCAAATAGTGAAACAATATTCACTAACCATATATTGCAATCAGATTAATAGAAGGAAACATGACAATAAACTAAAACTTGACAAAAGCAAGTAAAATCAAATAATGAGAAATATAAGAACAGAGGAAAGTTAGTACATATATAAATGAAACATTAACTAGCTAAATTAAAACTGAAATTTATCAATAACACTCTTAAATGGATACTGAGAATAGTCCCCTGCTAAGTAAAAGACTGAAATAAAACAATAATGACAATAGTATCATTAACAACCGAAGAAATAACTATTTGAGACCTACAAATATGGATAAAGAATATGAAAATAAAACATAGAAGAATATCTAATATTAAAACAGAGACCTGGAATATCTCTGCTATATTGGGAAACAAGTTTTAAAGAAAAAGTATAATTAGTTACAAGATGATTTCTTTTTAAGTACAAGTTATAACTATAAATGTAGTGGACTGATATAGTTCCTTGAGCAGGAACACCCAGCTGGACTGAATTGGTGTGGTTTGGGGTGTAGAAGATCCACCCGAGGATTGTTTCCAACCCAACATAAAGGAGAATGGGAGCAGAATTAGGGCTGGCTCGTTCTCAGGAGAAGCTGTGTTGCAACTGGTTCTCCCAAAGGGATTAGGATGTTCTTAATGCAGAAGATGCTGTGGGCTTTGCTGTAATTGAGGATGGCTGCTGCTCACTTCAGGGGATGTCTGGTCTTCATCTTTACTGCAAACATCATATCCTGGCTGTAGTACAGATTTCTTTAGTCATTTAGTGCAGATAGAGATGTACATAGGACAGTGCCCTGCGCTCCCAGCCCTATTTTGGATCTGTTAAGTCTCCAGTGCATAGATAAATATTTGGCACTCTTCCTGCATTTGGCTTGTGGGCGAATGTTATAATTTGTAAATATCCTGTATTAAATCTGCTCTTTTGCAAACCAATGGCTCTAGAAAAGTAACTAATACAACAAACATCACCCACATATAGGAAGATAGAGAAATCCAAACACATGTCTAATGACCAGAGTATAAAGAATGTTTTCTCTAGCTTCAGTAGTACCAAACAAAAACCCGATATCAAAATTTTAACTTAAAATCCCCCAAATGTTAACAAATGAAGAAACAAACTTCTAAACAACCAATGATTTTTAAATTGTTGGCACAATAGAAATCGGAAATGATTTCAAACTAAATGGCAATAAAATTGTGGCATATATAAATGAGAAAATTAGCTATAACAACACATAGGAGAAAATATATATACTTTAATACATACTTTATATATAATATAAGAAAGGCTATGTATTAATTCTTTGTATTGATTTTAAAGAACTAGAAGTTAAGTAGCAAATTAAATTTAAAAGGGAAAGGAAGAGTATGGGTAGAAACCACTGAATTAGAAAGCAAATGTAGAATAAAAAAATCAACAAGGGCAAAAATCAGTTCATGGTGAGTTTAATGAATTTGGTGAGTCAAGAGCAAATTTTTTTTTTTCAAGAGCAAAATTTATTAAGAAAAATTGAATTTATACATCTCAAATACCAGGAATGAAAAAGATTACTTTGGTGCAAATAAACAGAAATGAACAATTTCTCTGTTTCTCTCCTCTCAATTTCTTCCTATTTGGTTCTGGGGATTAAACTCATTATAAATGCTAAACACGATATGTCACTGCAACATCAAAATGTTCATAAGTGATGGATCAAATTAAAACTAAATCTTACTAACTTTGATCCAAGAAAAATTAGAAACTCATAAACAGTTCCACGTACATTAAGGATATTCAAATTATAATTTTAAATCTTCACAACATGGATTTGGCAACATCTTTTTCCATTATAAGTAGCAAATAATGCAAATATTACCATAAAAACTTTCAATGGTAAATAGGTATAATAGGTAAATAGGTATAATTTATGATGTTGTTATGGCCAGCATAAGCTTGATATTAAAATATAACAAGGGCATAAGAGGAATTAATAGTTGTAGGCCAATAACAAAATACATATGCAAAAATCATGGAAAGCAGCATATCAAATTCTTCAATAAGATGCATAAAGAACTGTATAGCAAGTGCTAGTTTTGTTTGGGGACTACAATATTGCATTCATATTAAAAAACAAATATACATAATTCACCACATAGATAAAAGAGATAAAAGATCACCTAAGCAGATGCAACGGAAAGATTGAAGCATTTCAATACTAACTCACAATTTAAAAAAATATGAGTAAAGTATAAATAAAAGAAAATTTCCTTTTAAAATATAAAGTACAGTGTTGTTAACAATAAGCACTCTACTTTCACTGTTGATCTGTGGGATCAATTCATTTTACATCACTAAAATTTTGTACCCTTTAATTGATCTTTATCATTTCTATTTTCACTAGTTTCTGGCAAACATCCTCATATTCTCTACATTTATGAGTTTGACAGTTTTAGGTTTCTGACGGTTGTCCTCCAGAGACTGTCTTATTTCATTTAGAATAATTTCCTCCAGGTTCATGCATGTTGTTATAAGAAATTAGTCAATTTTGTTTTCAGTAAAATAAGATAAAATTATAAAGATACCTCAGGTAATTGAAAATGAATTATCATGAAGTGGGATTTCTTTGCATGTTATTGAGGTAATACTGCAAAATTTCAGTAAGTATATTATGTGTGGATACTTCAAGAAGAGACTAAGGATAAATGGATTTTAAAGTGTGTAAATAGACTCATACTATCACATAATTTTATATGATGGGGCTGTATAGAAGATGATATTAAAAACTGGCTTTCTATCTGGAGAAAAATAAAACTTCCACAGTTCATTTATTCAATCTGTAAATATTTATTACCTTATAAGTGTTAAGCTTCACTCTACCATGAAGATGAGACATACATTCATACCAAACAAAGCCTCAGCTATTATGAAACTCAGAAGGAATTGAGAAGACAAATATTTAATTTTAGATGCTGTCATGCACAACTGAGAAAAATAAAGTTCAGAAAGCCCGCACGGATGTCCTGGTCCTAATAGCCACAATGAGGCCTGTCCAGGTTGGGGCTGGAGTGATAGTGATTATAGTGAAAGTGATAGTGTCAGTGATGATTGTGGTCAGGTAGATGGTGGTGCTGCTGGTTGGGGTGTGTGTGTGTGTGTGTGTGTGTGTGTGTGTGCGCGTGTGCGTGTGCGTGTGTGTGTGTGTGTGTGTGTGTGTGTGTGTGTTTACTATTCTGTTAGTTTTTAAGGAAGATCTCAGTGATAGGTATCTGAGCCCCAAAATGAAGGGAGTGAGAATTAAGGTAAAGAGAAGTGTAGGTATAGAGACTACATAGGGTTGTGTAGCATGTTTTAGGAATAGGAAGGAGCATAGCGCATCTAGAAGGGAGAGACCATCCATTCCTCATATGGAGGAATATACATATGCACACAGAAAACCTGTTTTCTGACATGGCATTTCTCTTTTATTTAACATTTGGTAATATTCTAATGTTTTGGGTTTGCCGATGCTGTATTCTTGCTTACTGCTATCATAATTTGAACCAAATCGTTGGAATACTATATTAACAGTTCTCCACACATCTCAATCTTCTACTTTGAATATCCTTTTGCTAGAAAATATTACAGAACATGCATTTTCACAAATGTGAATTTTGTATGCTTAAATCCTCAATTTCAATATCTTAACCAAATTCAAAGTCATTAAATTATGTAAAATCTTAGTAATCCTTTAAGTAAAATGATCCATTTATTGATAACTTCAATTAACATTATTTCATTTTCAGTA
This sequence comes from Hystrix cristata, assembly GCA_004026905.1. NCBI lineage: Eukaryota > Metazoa > Chordata > Mammalia > Rodentia > Hystricidae > Hystrix > Hystrix cristata. The sequence goes on from PVJO010029681.1 coordinate 13,998, forward strand.
AATCTACAGAAGGCTGACAAAACCAATAACTGGCTTAAGCCACACATCTTATTTATGTGGAATAAGCCAGGTTTATATAAATGAATAGAAATTTCTAGTTTAGGATTTTGTTCTATGTAATGGAACACAGTATATTGAAATGAACAATTTTAAAAAAAGAATTTTTGGTAAATTTATGAAAATGTGTTTATTATATCAGTCCTTAGGTAGCTGCAGTAAGGTAGTTTTATTGTGAATTTTTAAAATTATCATTAATACATTAACTATCAAATACATGAATTTGAATGTGATATTTCCATACATGCACACACCTTGTTTTGATCACATCCACTTTTCTTACTACTGTCTTTTGACCTCCTATCTCTACTTGCTTCCCTCATTTCCTTGGGTTCTCTTTCTCTAATAGTCCATTTATTACTTTCAAATCATCTTTTTTTTTAGTATCTGAATAGTGACTTTTTTATCTGGCTTATTTAGCTTACCATGATGACCTCTAGATCCATCTGTTTTCCTTCAAGTAGTGTTATTTCACTCTTCTTTAAGGCTCAATATGTCATCCTCAATTTGGTTCCATCAAAAACTATAAAAGAGACAACTTTAAAAATGTTAGGCTGTTTTTTTTTGTTTTTTTTGTTTTTTTTTTTTTTTTTTTTGTGGTGCCAGGGATCGAACTCAGGCCCTTGTGCTTGCAAGGCAAGCACTCTAATCACTGAGCTAAATCCCCAACCCTAAAAATGTTAGGCTGAAAATTATATTTACTGGAATGCTAGTGGCTTCATTTTATTCTTCATCCCCTTGTCTTATTTTAGATCATGTATGAAATAAGTAAGTTCATAGATCCATATTCCTTAAAGATAATCTCTGGTTAATCTTTTGTTTTATGGCATAGACATGCCCTCATCAAGAGTAAAAGTAAAGAACCTCAAAGAAACATAAGTAATAATGTTATGAATTCAGATTTTGAACATTAAAAATGGAAGTAAAACAGAAATATTTCTTGAACTTGTCATCTTATGACAGAAATTTAACTATAATAACTTAAAATTCAAACTTGTTTTGGTGAATTAAAGTGTCAGTGGGGAAACAGATACTGACTCTAGCTCAAAATAAGTTGACAACTCTGCAGCACTTTAATGAACTATAATTTACTTTTCTTGGAGCAAAATGTATCAGTGTAGCACAATCATCACTGACACAGTGAACATTTTATTTGCAATATCAGTATTATTAATACTTTGAGACTCTTTGCCCTTATGTGACCTGGATTTAGGAAGATATTTAAATCGATTATATTTTGGACCTTAGTTTCCAATCCCATGTATAATTTGCTCTAAATTATCTTGACAGACATTTGGAAAACTAGAAACTTCAAAAATAGGAAAGATTACCACATGGTATTTTTCCTGGAGTAAAAATAGCACTGATTTAATCAAGTTACATCTGAAAAGTGATTAGCATAATATCTAATATATCAATATACTTTTTGTATTTGAGTATAACTATTTTTCACCCTCAACAACTTTCACATCCCAAAGAAAATTATGTAGACATTTAATCACAATACATTCAAACTTGAAAACTCAGGGTAAAGAATCTTTATTCTGCGATTATGATCTGATCTCATCCACAAGTCACTATTCCATGATCAATTTTTCTTATCTGTGAACTACCCATGTATTCAGTCACCTTTGACAGCTACACTCCAGACTGGCAAAGACGAGATGCTTGGTTCTCAAACTGCAGGATGCTCTACTGTAATCCAGTGAAGTTTCCTTAAGGAGTATACACAGAATTCAATCTGGCACAATATGTTCAATTTAATAAATTGCTTTGATTAGGTCATATGCTCCCAGTGTGAGAATTACTTGTACAGCAGTCTAGACAAGCTACAGAGGCTTTTGCTCCCTATTCCTTTCAAATTGTCAACCTTTCAGTTATCTAAGCAATTACATCAAAACACACAGTCACCTGGTGGCTATTTCTATTATGGAAAAACCACTCAGAAGCGACCAAGAAACCAGAGCCACTCAGAGAGTTGGAGAACTCATGTTTATTATGCCGGTAAGTCCAGAGGAGTTTGCGGTCCAAAGTCTGAGCCCTGAGCACAGAGAACACAGTGTAGGGACAGGGGTTCCCATAGGTAGGGAAGAGATAGGGTAAAGGCCTCATTAGACTCCGAAAGCCCGACAGCTATAATCAAATAGAAACATAAAAGCAGCCAGATTCCAACAGGCAGAGAGACAAAGGCAAAGAGACTGGTTCCGGGAATGTCCCCAGGTCATCTGATTAACATAAAGAACCAAACTCCCCCTTTTGATTCTTAAATCTCTGTGTTACCTGGCCCTAAGCCATCCACCCATAATTTCAAAAGAAGTCACATAGCTATGTGAAATCAAGGCAGAGATAACTGATAAGCCCAGGAGCCAACCAAATCCCAAAGGGCTGACCCAAGG
>PVJO010029682.1:0-16504 GCA_004026905.1 Hystrix cristata
CAAGATGTATCATGTACAGGTACAAAATAACCATGTTGATTATGATCATTATGTATACAATGTACCATTACATGTTCTTGGTAAAAATAAAAAATTAAGAAAAAAAAAGGACCACCCATCATGACCCAGTGGGACCCATCCCAAATGTGCAATGTTGTTACATCAACAACAACAATGACGTTACATCAAAAAAGTTAACGAAATACAGCACATCAGTAGAATAAAGGACAAACCATGCAATCATCTTGATAGATGCAGAAGAGGCATTTGACAAAGTCTAACACTTTTCCATGATTAAAAAAAGAAAATAAGAAATGTTAAAACAGAATCAACCAAACAAAAACCAACCAAACTTACTTGGGAATACCTGCGAACATCCTCTACTTGAAAAAAGAGATCTATCAAAAACTCACAGCTAATACTTAATGGTGAAACTAAATCATTTGCTCATAATATAAAAAATGAGACAAAGATGTCCATTTCCATAACTTTTGTACTGTATGTTCTACCTGTGCAATCAGACAAGAAAGAGAAATAAAACAAATCTGGATTGGAAGGGAAGAAGTCAAACTATTTCCATTTTCAGATGACATGATTTCATATATTTGAAAATCCTAACAAGTCTATAAAAACCCTCTCAGGGCTAATAAATCATCTATCAAGGTTGTTAAAACACAAGATTAGAATGTGAAAGGCAATCATTTGCATATACGAGAAATAATCTGAAAACGAAATTTTAAAAAAATTACAGTTACTAGTACTTCACAAAGTAATAAAATATTTAAGAATACATTTAAAATAAATGCAAGGCTTATACTCTGAAAACTACAAAATACTCATGAAAGAATTAAAGAAAATCCAAATAAACATAGGGGTCCCATCTTCATGGATCAAATGACTTTAAATTGTTAAAATGACAATATCCCCTCAACTGATGTACAGATTCAATGGAGCTATCAGCATCTCAAATGCATTTTGGCAATAATGACGTTTATACGATATAGAAAGGAACCCAGAAAAGCCAAACAAACTGGAAAAAGAACAAAGCTGATGATTCAAGATTTACTACAGTTAGAGTGATTGAGACATTGTGGTACTGGCCTAAGAACAAATCCACAGATCAATGGGGTATTATTGAGAGCCCAGAAATAAACCTTTATATTGATTTTTGACACAGGTGTGAGACAACCTGATATAAAGAATAATTTTCACAAAGCGTGGTGGGACATTCACGCATCTCAGATATACACATGAGAACAGTGTATGACCTCCACAAAAATTAATTCAAGTAATCATAGTCCTAAATGTATGAACCAAGATGCTTAAATTCCCAGAAGAAAGCAAGAGATTGGTAATTGCCTGGAATTGTCTGCCATTGGCATGGAATTTCTTTTTATTTGATAAAAATAGTGTAAATTAGTGTCACTGGTAGCACAAATCTGTAAAGATACTAAAAATATTGAATTACATACTTTATATGGGTGAGTTTTATGTTACTGCAATAAAACATATGAAAAGCTATGCTGAAACAACTGTTACTGAGTAAATGCAAAATTAAACCCACGGCAATTTTACTACACAATCACCAGAATGACTAAAACAGCTGAAACTAAGAAGACACATAAAGTCAGAGATGTAGAGTAACTGTAATGCTCTGTCTGGTATGGGAGAAATTGGTGCAACCACCAGGCTTATCCATGATCAGCAACTTTGTGCCTCACTTATGCTCAGCGGAAGGAAGTACGCTCACCAAAACATGTACGAGAATGTTCACAGATGCATCTTTTGTATCTCTTTGAATTAAAAAAAAATAGCCCCAAACCTGAGCTCCCTAAATGCCCATCCACAATGAAGGACAAAGAATGATGTATTAGACTATGGATGTGTCATTAATAAAGATGTGTAAAATCTACACAAACAACAAGGATTGTAGAAGTTAACAAAAATCAGTGTCAGTCACTTTCCTCATTGCTGGAACAAAATATCCAATGCTCACAATTTAAGACAGGAGAGGTTTATTTAGCTCACAGTTTCTAGAAGTTTCAGTCCATAGTTGGCTGGCTCCAAGGCAGGGCTGCATAACAGAGGGGCATCGCAGAGGAGAGCTGCTCAAGGCATGGTGGGGACAGGAAGCAGAGAGTAAAGGGTGCCACTGGGGAGGGAGGTAAATCATTCTGGCCACACCTACAATGACCTGGCTGTACCAGACCCCTCCTCCTAACAGCAAGTCAGCTGTAAGCTCTCACAATCCAATATCCTTCCACAAGCCCCACTTAGGAGTTCGTGCAGTTCTTAAGGGACACAAAATAAACTATAGTACCAAGCTAATGAGAAAGAAAAGTGATTTAATCAGAGTGTTAAGGGACTCAGCCCCTGCCACTTGTGTTCTGGCAGAGACGCCAGGGCAGGTGGAGGAGTGGCAAAGCTTGACAGCGGACAGGAAGGAGGCTGCAGATGTGCCCTGCTCTCAGCTCAGCAGAGGCAGCTCACTCACTGGAAGCCAAGCATCCCGTGTGACTGGGCAGGATAGCACTTTTGGCTCTCTCTAGTTGGTTCTAAATTGGAAGTGGGGACAAAGATTAGGGAAGTTGTCAGTTAATGATCAAGCCTTGGCTGTTGGGGGCTGATTGTCACAGAAGTGGTTTAGCTTCCTGGCTTGTTGGTAGGGTCAGGCTCCAGCTCCCTGAAGGGCTGAAAGGCTGGCTTCCCACACAGGTGGCTGAAGGTCGAGGGTCAGAGCTCTGTGTTTCTGTATGGTCTGGCTGATGTCTGTACACTGCCTCTCAGACACACCAATAGTGATGCATGATCTAAACATAGTACTGATGAGTCTTACAGCATAACCACTGAGTCAGACAAAGCACACTGGCTACACTGCAGCACAAAGCTGTCAAGACCAGTGTATGGGGTTGGAGTCACCTGGACCTCTGGGCTATGACTGACAGGAACAGGAGCAGATGCGGGTCTGGGTGCAGGTCTCCAGCTGGGCAGTGAATGAAAATGCGATGCATTTCACACTTTCATTGCTGGTGTTTTCTGTATTTATGTTAGACTTCAATAAAACATTTAAAAAGGTATCAGGGAGTGAATCCATGGTGCTTCAGAAACAAGAGTTATAAAATGACATAAAGGAAATCTACAGGTTACTTTTTTATTAAATACTTTGTCAGAGATGATCTGGTGTTTAAACTGTTCTCCTGGCTTATGCTATTCAGAAATACAATGAGTAGTGAGTATTCTTTCATTAGTGGCAGAATGAAAAATGGGATGGGCATTGTGGGCCAATGATGGCTTCCTGGGCAGAGGGACCAATAGTAAAGCTCAGGATGAGGGAGAAAGGAGAGTTCAGTGATGCCACGCTGGGATAGGCTGCTTTTCCAGGGATTGCTCTTAAGGAAGAACACGGTTCCCTGCTGAAGGATGCAGGACTTACTGCACGTGGGTTCAAATCAGCACTGTAACAAACACAACCTTACTGCGAGCACTTACTCCTCTTGGTTGGTCCGTAGACTCACAGCACAACCTTGCCTGGCAGCTCATCCACTGTGAGCGCACCCAGCAGCATTAGAGTTACATCTGCTTCATTATTTATTTACTCAGCGATAGTGAGGATTGAACCTAGAGCCTGCACATTGAGCTACAGCCCTATTTCATTTTTTACTTTGAGAATACTGTGGCCTGTAGTGTCAACTTCCTTACTTCCTACCCACTCCACCATCTCCAACGAGGCCTCTCATGTTTTTTGCCAAGGTAGAAGATGGAGCCCGGGTCCTCTGCCATACTGCATGCCCACCTGTATCAGAATGAAAGGGCCTCCCAGGCGCTCCGTGGCCACCTGTAGGCCTCTGTCCAGAAATCTAACCTTTGGTACCTCAGATGACATTTATATGATGACGTTTGCTCTCAGGCTCTGTGGTAACCCCCTTTCCCACTTAGAAAGGCTGTGGAGGGTTTAGTGCCCTCCAAAGTCTCACTCAGCACTCCCCGAGGAGCAGAGACCATGAAAAAGGCATGCATGTTTCAACCACAGAAACCCCCAAAAGATGTTCTGGGGGACTCAGTGCATGTCTGCATGTCTAATTACTGTTCTTTTAAATTTGCTAATAGCATCACATGGCTACAATGACGTGCCAAAACATAAACTTTCCTAAGTGTGGTGATGAACGAGTGTAATCCCAGCACTTGGGAGGCTGAGGCAGGAGGATCACTGGGAGTTTGAGACCAGCCTGAACTACATAGAGAAACCCTGCTTATAACAAAATAAAACAATAATAAAGAAAGAAAGAAAGTTTAAAGTTTGTGAAGTGCCTAGGAATTTAATGTATCCTGTTCGTCCTTAATTCTGTCCACATGAAGAAACAGGGGTAGTGAGATATGAAGTACTCATTTTATAGAGGTTAACCACAAATATCCCAAAGTTACTAACAGTCCAAAATGAATATATTTTTACAAAAACTATTCAGAACTCTGTTGAAACACATACATTTACTTTTCGTTTTTAAAATTTTAATTCTAAAGAGTAGAATGGGAAATGCTAGTTGTCTTAGTTACTTTTCTTGTTGCCGAGACACTGTACCTGACACCCACAAGTTAAAGGAGGAAAGGTTTATTTTAGCTCACAGTTTGTAAAGGCTTCAACTCGTACTCAGCCATCTCTAAGGCAGGGCAAAATGACAGAGGGGTAACAGAGGAGAAACAGTTCATGGCATGACAGGCAGAAGGTGGCAGCAGTAAGCTGCTGCAGAAAACCTCCTTTTTATACTATTTAGGCTGCAAACTTTTGAGTGGTGCCCAGGGTGGGCCCTCCCATTATCTACACCCAGAAGTATTCCAAACCCACCATGGCCTAAATTAGTAATCACATACCCTTAATCCCAGCATCATACACTTAATCCCAGCATGGCACATTCTAGATTTCTAGAATCTAGAAGAGCAACACCTATGAGTGCATGAGACTTTGGGGGACATCTAGACACAAGTCCTAACACTAACAAATGCGTGGGGAAGAAGCAAGACATCTGTACTGAACCATCTGGTGTGCTGAGGATCAAAGGTGTTGTGGTTAATATTTAGATGTCCCCCCAAAGCCTCATGTGCTGAGATGGGGCTTTTTGGGAGATAAGTGGATCATGGGTATTTGGTACTGGATTAGTCCACTGATTGATTTAACATAGTTGTGGGTGTGGATGATGGATTTACTGAAGAGGGGAGACCCACCCTGGGTGCGGATGGCACCAACAAATAGGCTTTTAGCCTGGATAGAATAAAAAGGGAAAGAAGGAAGGTGCTCCTTCCTGCCTGCCATGCTATCCTGCCTGGGAGCCAGCCAACTCTGGACTGAAATTTCTACAAACTGTGAGCTAAAATAAACCTTTCCTTAAACTTATGGGTGTCAGGTATTTTGCCCCAGCAAAAAGAAAATAACTAAGACAAAGGGTACCATGGGCCTGTGGCTTCTTCTGCTCCTTCCTTGGAGCTCCTCAGGCCTGGGAGTTGGGAAAGTGCCACTTGGTGAACATTTAGCTCTGCTTGACCTTTGAACTCTGGCCTCTGTTGCCCTCAGTAACTGTTTAAGAAACTCAGGGGTGGCGAGGGCCCCCAATTCCCAGCCTGCGAGCTTGGCTGTCATGCCCACCTGCAGTGCTGAAGACCTTCTGTGCTGCATGCCGGCTCTGTTTGCTCCCACCTCGGGCTGAACCGGGCCCTGGACTGCTCCGTGCAAAGCTGCACTTTGGACATGGGAGTGTGCTGGGCCATATGAGACAGCAGGCCAGGCCCGCTTGGCCCAGGGCTAGCTCAGCTGGTAACCCCACCAGGGGAGCAGTCACTTACCCCACAGAGGTTCCGAGCTCCTGGCCACCAGCTTGCAAACGGCAAGTGCCTCGACCAAGTGAGAGGTGCGAACACCTGGCTGTGGGAGAGGGTAGGCGAGGGGGACGCAGGGAGGTATGGACGGGCCTGGCCCCCTGGCGACTTCGCAGGGCCTGTGCATTCCACACGCCCATCAGTTAAAGATTTGAACACAAGGTAGTACTGCCTTTATCATGGCCCATAAAAATAACAATTTGCTTGAGCCCTTGTAGCCCGGTGTGGAAGGTGGAGCGTGCCTGATAACGCCGGGTGACAGATCGGCCTGCACGGGCTTCGAGCCTCTTGCTGTGAAGCATAATAAATTGTGGTGAGCAGAGCAGAGGACAGGGCCGGCGCGACTCCACCTCCAGTAGCCAAATAACTCAGCCCCGGCTCCATAATTATGCTGTGTGAAAATATGGGATTAATTAGAGGATGCACGAACACACTGTCGTGTCATTAAAGGCTGCGCCTCCAGCTCCGGGCTGCCGCAGGAGAAGACGAAGTCCTGTTCACACTCAGGCTTATTATCTTACTTAAGGTCACTTAGGCAGCCTTCCCCAGGCGGCCCTGCACGGCCCTTTGTCATACTTATTTCATTATTTTTACCTGCTCTGGGAGGTGGCAACACTGAAATACAGAGTTTCCTTGGTAAAAATCCTGAGTTTGAGGCTCAAAGGCCAGGAAGGAGGGAGGAGGCAGGAGGCTGTGCTCCACCTCACCCGGGAGCACTTTATAGTTCAATCTATTTATTTTTTCTTTCTCTTTTTATTCAAATCTGCTTGTGGTGCATAATAAACACAGTCATTGCCAAGGGATTGGTTCAAATACACATCTCATCTTGATCCTTTTCCTTCCCCTCTCGTCCCTCTTGTCTCTGCCCTCCCCAGATCCCCTTCCCATTTCTACCAAGTCTAGCTCCCTACATAGTTCAATTTGAATTTAACTACTTAGCTACTCCTTCAAAAGATGCCTACAGGGGCTGGGGTGCCATGGAGGCCTCTCAGCAAGAGGGACAGGAGCCGAGACTGGAATGACAGGGGCAAGTTGTGCTAGGAGAACCTTCCAGAATTTCAGAAACAATGCCCTGACTGCAGGTTACAGGCCCGAGTGAGTGCCAAGGTTGCCCCTGTCTGGATCTCTGGCACCGGAGGCGAGGTGCTTGTTTGGGGAGGGGGATCTTGGTGGCTGGGCCTGGAGGGATGTTCAGACCCTCAGCAACTTCTTAACAATCAAATGTCAGCCAAAGGCAGGGAGGTGTCCAAGGCCCAGGTAATGCCCGTCTGCCAGGACACACTGCTTCTCCCTGCAGATGGCCAAGGAGCCTGCCCCAGGGGCCTAGACCACCACTCCCTCTGCTGCAAGACGGACCCACTGGAAAGAGCCAGAGGGTAGGTAATGGCTCCAGAGCCGAGGCAGAAACCAACAAAGCAGGATGCCCATTGGCTCACTCCTTCCCTTGGCACACTGCCACCCCCATTCACACTTTCTGGGGGGCGCCCAGGTTGAAGCCTTCCTGGTCAGACTCCCTCCACCCTTTTGCACTCGGTTCTGAAACGCAGTTGGAGAGTTTAAATCGGGTGTAGTGGTGCCTGCCTGTAATCCCAGCTCCTCAGGAACCTGAGACACAAGGATCAAAAATTAACAATTTAGTGAAATTCTGTCTTCAAATAAAATAAAAAGGGCTGTGGGGAATGGGGGTGCTCAGCACTCCCCGGGCTTAATCCCTGACACAAAAACAGCTGGAGAGTTTAGAAGTCAGCATTGCTACCATGAATCTTGATTTTCTGAGGAGAAAGCAGACTTTATGTTTTACAGACTTTCAAACTCGGTGGGATTTTTGTGATATTTTCCCTTACCAAGGAGAGCACCCCTTCCCCACCCCAACCTCCATGCCTGGCCATGAGCACACACATCTTATTCTTTAAAATCACAGATCCAGAGAATCATCTCCAACCACTCTATCAAGAGTTTCTATGAGTAGGGACGTCTGTGCGAAGTGAAATCCAGGCGGGAGGATGGGTAGGGCTGTGGGAGGCCCAGCCTGGAGGGAGGACCACAGAGAAATAGAAAAGTTGGCGATTAGAAAATAAAGTAATTTCAGCTGAATTACACTTAAAATGACCTTTGCAGTAGGTAATAGGCAATCCAAGACAGGAAGAAGGAGCTGAAATTCAACAGACTGAAATCCGCCTTGTGGCTTGAAAAATGGGAACTCTAAGGGGGAAAAAAAGGACAGTGTGGAAAGAGCGAGATGTAAAATGAAGGCTGACATGAGAGAAGTCATTTTGTAGAAGGTTAGGATCATTAGCAAAGGGAAAATGATTAGTAGGAAAGTTCTCAAAATTAAAGAGACTTTTTACAAGAGAAGAAAGAAGCTTTGTGGAACCTGACAATAATAAAAATGATTTAGTATCTATGTTGTCTAAAACGTTGGAAATGAACAGGCGCACAGATCCCACGTGTTGCTGGGGCCGCCTAGACTTTTTTGTACGCACAATCTTGTTCTGGTCTGCTCAGGAGGGAATCTTCAAAGAGATGTGAATCTTTTCAACAACAAGTGTTCTTCTGGAAAAGGATTTCTTTCCATCTTCTTTCAACTCAATTTAAAAATAACATCTTCCAAGATTTTCTTCCCCTTTGATTCCTTTTTGGCTGGGATTTAATTTATTTTGTGGGATCATGAGTAATTCTCTAGAGAATTCTTGGTCAATTTAGGAAAAACCTAAAAAATATAACTTTGGACACATGATCACATGTTGTGTGGACTCACACAAATGCACACTTTTTAATAAATGGAAAAGTGCACAAATTTGTCCTGTAGGATTCATGGCAATAAATTTCATAAAATGTCAGAATGGTATGATGGCAAACTAGGATAAGGAAGGGGAAGTACTTTCTACCATAGCTGCTGAGTTAAATAACACCATCCTAATTCATTTCTTCAGATTTCTAATGAAACAAAATGAGTTGAAGTTTGAAATACTGGTTTTCTATGTCTGTACTTCAGATTGACCTATTAGCTTGCAATAATTTTGGAAAAGCCTGCCCTGTGCACGCTGGTGCCTGGCCAAGTCCTCCCCATTGGGCTGGGGTGACGGTTCCTTCATTCGGCCTGGAGGGCAGGCACGGCAGGGCAGCAAGGAGCCTGCTCTCAAGGCGTGTGGTGGTTAATCTTGACGGTCAACTCGACTGGCTTGAGAGAGGCCTTGGGGATTAGTACTGCACACTTCTGGTGTGTCTGGGCAGGTTGTGGAGGCTTGTCCTCAGTCCCTCCCTGTCTCTCTGTCTCTCCCTTTGCTCTCCTTCTCTCAGTTTTCCTCTGCTTCACACTTCAGCCATGATGGTGGGACCAGTGAAAACCTTTCAAAAAGCCAAATAAGCCATTCTCCTTTAGGTTTCACTTGGCAGGTATTTTGTCACAGAAACAGGAAGCTGATTAATACAAGAGATGCACAGCCAACAAGAAACAAAAAGTCACTTCCTGACACTGATAAACAAGTTACTTTAAATTGACGCTCAGGAAAAGGCTCTCAAAAAGACGAAAATAAAGCGGAGGCTAGAACGATGAGAAAAAAATTGATCCTTCTAGAAACTTCTACAGCAGCAAGTACAAAGACTGAGTAAACTGGAATTGGCAAAGATTAGTGAGCTTTGTGTATTCGGGAATCAGACAAAAACGACTGGAGCCAGGAGGTAGGCACACACCTAGGACTTCTAAAACAGTGGAGTGGGTTAAAATATGTCCAGATTTTTTGACATTTCCTCTATAAGGCAGAGCCACATTCCTGGCTGCTGTGTAGACCTAGTCATTTCTAACAAATCAAATAAGGCAGAAATGGTGAAACATCGTTGGCCAGATCCCCAAAGATACTGCAGCTTCAGCCTCTCAGATCGCTTTCTCTGGAGAAAGGTGCCCCATGTTATGAGGATGCCCAGTCACCTGTAGGAGACCCAAAAAGGGAAGCATGTGTGTTTGTCATCCTGGGAGTGGATTCTTCAGCTCTCTCAAGCCTACACATGATGGCAGTCAATCCCTGTTGACACCTTGACTCTAAATCAGCAGCTCTTGGCTTAGCTGCTGTAGAATTCCTGACCCACAGCAACTGCAGAGATAAAAACTCATTTAAGCCACTACATCTTGGGTACTTTGTTACACAGCAATAGGTGACTAATGCAGATGGGATGTGACACTATCTGATCCATTTTTACAAGAGGCCATTCTGGATGGTAGGAAGGAAACTGAAGAAGCAGAGATGCTGTTGCCTTGGTTCAAACAAGAGGTGTTGGTGGCTTGAGTTGGCTGGTGGTCATAGAGATGTAAGGAAGAGAGCTTTGGAACTTGAACATGATTCATCAAAAGAAGGGTGAAGGAAAGAAGTCTAGGATGGCTCCTAGTTCTTGTCTTGAGTAACTGAGAGAATATGGTGCCACCCACCAAGATGGGGAGACTCCTGGAGAGAGTGTGTGTGGACCGGGGTTCTCTTTCTTGATCTTAAAATGAACAGATTGAAAATTCAAAGAATACTTTTAGGCAAAACATCTTAGATCACCCATCTAAAAAAATTGTAGCTCATGATATTCACCTGTAAAATGGGCCATTATCTTTCTGAGGGTGGGGGGTCCTTTTCCTGCCAAATAAGGTCAAATTGGAACTTCATATGGATTCACAAATTCCACGGATTTCTACTACCAGAAACACATAAATATTCCCAGCTCCAAACTGTGGCATGGCTCTGTCTCGGAGGCCCATATTCTATTTCTCTGAGTGTGTACTTTTAAATTTCTGCCTAAAAAATTCCTTGATGCCTCTAAAAGTTTAAAAAACAAAGGGGATGCAATGATGGTGATGGTGATAGAGATGATGATGGTGATGGTGATAGCTTCTTCTTGGCCAGGCACTCTTAGAACTGTTTTACTCTATTAATCCTAAAAGGATTATTACAGCCAATGCATATATCAATAAAACAGTTCAGCTGATGCTAATGAAGGTTTTCCAATGCAGAGACTTTAAAATTACCCAAAACTTCAGTTTTCAAACAATCAAACAAAATCCTCTTCTCTCAAGCATGACACATGTGCGTATTTCTGGCTCCTCATCAAGCTCATTCTTTCTCCTTAGACCTGGGGTTAGACCCAGAAATCGGTGTCGTAACAAACATCCCAAGTACTTCTGATACCAACTGTCCAGGGCAATGATTTCCAAATGCAGGCTGGGACTCATAGGAGGGTCTGAATTCAGATGAGGGGGGTGCAAAGAGCAATTTCACAAAAATGAAATGGAATAAAATAGAAACTATCAGAGTATCACAGTGGCAACAATAAGTCCTGCTTTCTGAAACTTCCTTCTATTATATCTAAATTGCATATATGTGCACACATATGGGGTTATCACAGGAAAGACATTTCCTTCTGTGGATCACAGTCACAGTTTCAAAGTCAGTAGCCTGGAGGACACAGTTTGAGAAAGGCTGCCAGGGGTTGTTCAGAACACTAGGTTTGACACAGACAAGGTGCTGCAGAGGGCCAGGTTACCTGACTGGTTGGATGAATAAAACCCTGGGGCTCTCTGCAGGGGGAGAAATGTTGCCCTGTTATGGTTTATATCTAGATTCCCTCCCAGACACCCTGCCCAAAGCCTTGTGCACTCATAGGTGGGGTTTTTGAGAGGTGTCTGGATCATGGGTGTGTGATACTGGATTATGGATGTGATAACTAAATTAGTCCATTGATTGGTTTAGCATAGTTGTGGGTGGTGGGATTACTGAAGAGGGAAGCCCCACCCTGGGTGTGGGTGGCACCGACCAATAGGCTTGTATCCTGGATGAAATACAAAGAGAAAGAAGGAAGGCAGGCTTGCTGCTTCCTGCCTGCCCTGCCATGGACTGTTTCTCCTCTGTCATGCCCCTCTGCCATGCTGCATTGGAGCCACCTGACTATGGACTGAAACCTCTAGAAATAGTGAGCTAAAATAAATCTTTCCTCCTTTAACTCGTAGGTGTTGGGTATTTTGTCTCAGCAACAAGATATGTACCTAAGACACCCTCCATTACAGTGTGTTCAGGTCAGGGTGGGACCGTATCATTTCTCAGAATCCTCGAGTGACACCTTCTCTCCTCCCTGACACGTCCACCTCATGGATAGACTAGAACACCAGAAACTCTCTTGTTCTCTGTCCACCCAGCTCATCCCTGCCAGGATCAGATGGGTGCCCCTTTCCCCTATGATCAAGCCCTCGATGAGAAACTTCATTAGTTACCTATCTTGAATGTGGTACCATCTTATTCCATGCTGGCTTGGCAAGTCCCTGGCTCCTCCATCCCCATACCAAGCTGCACCTCCCAGATCAACCTGGGTGGGTCTCTCCTAGTCTGTGCTCAGCTTGGTTTTCCCAGATTTCAAAAGATACAGGCCAGGAGTGGCCACTCATCGTGGGGTTTGATGGGACCTGGAGAGGAATAGGCTGGCCAGGGAGAGTCCTCAGTAGGGAGGTATCACACTGATTCTTCTTACAGGTAATGGAGATCTGGCAAGAGTTTGAGCCAGGAAATGTCAGGTTCAAGTTAAGAAGTTTCCTCTAGGACAAGGGAAGCTGGTGATATGGAGCAGGCGGGATGAGAGGCTGAGGCCAGTTAGGGAGTGAGTCTAATGATCCAGCAAGAGGTGGTGACACTTCACCTAAATGTTCTCTTTCCTCACAGAAGCAAAAGGGTGGACCTCCACCATCATTGGGAGCAAGAGGCTGTTTACCCGAAAGGGTTCAACCCGCTGCTTTAAAACTCACGCAGTCATACTCCATGACTAACTCACAGGAACGTCTAAGGGTGAGTCCTGTCCTACCGTGCAGATCAGGTTCTTCTCTCTGGTCACTCAGTCAGTGTGAGGGCGTGCCCACCTCTTGCACATGGGACTCTTGATTCAGCCATCCAAGGTAGTATTGCCATCTTCTTTTTCAGGATGATTCTTTTAGGTTTGTTCCTTCAGCTATTTCTCCTTTGGCACAGCTTCAGGGCCACTCACCATGCGGGCCTCCTTGCTACTTTAGCAGCACCCCATTTTAAACCTTGTTCCCAGGAGGAAAATGGATTCTGACCTAGTAGGGTGTGTGTATTTGGGGGAGAGGCATTGCACACATTCCTTCAAGAGGTGATTTTAGCAGTCAGCTCATGAGAGTGCACAATGAGTAGCTGACACTTCCTCACCTGTGAGTCACCAGCAAGCCAGCTGGTTCCCATTCTCCTCTGAGGGCCAAACAAGGTCAGAGCTGGACGGGGCCTGCAGATCACACAGCATAGCAAGGGCTTTCCTAATAGGCAAGGACATCAAAGCCCAGAGGATGAGAATGGTCTTCCCAGATGACCCAGCTGCAGTGACAGGAGATTTGTTCCTGTACAGATGACTGAATGCAATGTTAGATTTCCATGTGTCTCTGTTCAACTTCATCTTATTTACGTGGGCCCAGGGCAGGGCCATGGCTAGGGGTACCTTGTGCAGCACTGGTCTCAGGGTAAAGGCTGAACAAGTCAGGATCAACTGGCTGACTGGGTTTCTCTCCAGGCTGGTTACGGATTTGACTCCCTGGTAGATAGGTTCAAATATTTGATTTCAGGTCGCGTTGCAGACCTGCTGAATCAGTGTTGGGTGTGAGCTGGAGGTCAGTCTCTGGAATCACTAATCAAAAGGCTAGCAACCCTTCACTACTGTTTGAGTGCTGTTGTGCTACTGGTTTTCAGGCTTTTTGCACTTAGAACGTAGGTCAGTGCTGTGCCCAGCAGCCCTTTCTAAAACCCTATTCCAAGTCCAAAGAGACACAGCTGGCTCCACCTTCAGGAATTTGTATCTTGGTCGGGAGGATCCTATTCTCTTTGAACTTTTCTTAGCACAGGGCCGAAGTTTTTGACGTGAAAACTTAGGAACTTTCCATGTCATTTGCTGCTATTATTGTTAGAAAGGAAATCAAGAGTAAAGTCCACAGTCGAAGTCTATACATTGGGAAATAAATGGAGAAAAATGATGTTTTTTCCTTTTTCTTCTGAGTTCAAGACTAATTGAAAGATAAACTACCAAAGATGTGTAAACTTATTGCTAGTAAGCTGCCCAAAGGCCTTGGCTTTAGACCCGAGGCTAACATGGTATTGACTTGCCCCCCGGCCTCCCCATCCCCCACAGCTACCAGCTCTGGTTCCCACTTACGGGAAGTTTGGCTCAGCCAGGCAGATGGTTATTCAGGACAGAAGTGATAAGAAAAGATGGCAAATGCTAGATCTTCTACTCTTCTACCTGCATAATACCAAAATAAATCTTTTCATATGAAGCATAATACCAGAAAAATAAGAGAGTCCTCCACCTGTGTTGGGGTGTCCACATTCCTTCTTTCCTCCCCTCAGTGGGACCACCATGTCTAACTCTTTCAAGTGTGCCTGCTCCTGAAATCCAGGGGAGTAGGCTGCATTCCAAAGAGAGTACAACCTGTGAGACCATTACCTGATGTAGCATACTCTGTGGCAACACAGAAATAGAATCTAAATCAGGATCCTGAGGAGCACCTGGAGTCAATAAGGTGGCCTCTAGCTACTGAAGAAAAGTCAGAGGTGGCCCATTTGTAGTTGGTTCACATTCATCTCTGATATTCTTTGGGTGCGAAGACCCATTCACTGTCAACTACTAAAAACAAAACAACAAAAATTATAGAAGCCAAAAAGTTTTAGAAAATGTGTCAAAACAGAAGCCTAACACCATTTGGGTCCAAGAAGGCAGCTTCCATCATCTTGAGATTGATGGAATTTTCCACTCCATGTAGTTCGTACTGCTGGAATAATTCACCCCTTTCTCAGTTACAGAATATGTACGTTTTTCTTCTCTCTTTCTACACTTTCAAATCAACTTATGCAAATAGACTCAAGATGGCAGAGTATGTCAGCAAAATCATTTAAAACTCGAAGGGCTGGTGGCATCTGACCATTTCTGACTATTTAAATATATAGTATAGAAGTTATTTGGTATACAACAGTATGTAATTTTGTCTGTTGCTCAGATAACTAAACATGGCCAAGATGATTATTATACAGCTAATTGGTAGGAATTATCATCAGCCCATTTGAAATAACTGACTGAATTACTTCCCGATAGCCAAAAAGAGGGGGTGTGTGTATTTCCAACGTGTACATAAGGAACTGGGGAAATGAAATACTTTAATTCCATGGACCGTGGAACCCTCTTTGTTTGGACATTTGCTTCATAGCCAGTGATTTGGCAATTTCCCTGTGCTGTCAGCCTTCTCTGGGCTGATTCCTCACGGCAGAGGGCAGACGCGCATGGCATGGAGCCAGTCCGCCAGCCAAGCGCTTCAAGGCAAATGGGGATCAATTCAATTCACTTGGTTTCTTGGGTAAAGGAGCATGTCACTTTTTTTAAAAACATGTAACTATTCACTTCCTACTACATCTTTAATGTATTTAACTTATTTTTGTTAGAAAAGTTAAGACAATTGTCACTATTCTAATACGAAAGATGAAGGAATGATGGGAGGAGGGGCTTCCCAATGACAGCTTTCAGTTTGAGAGTCTGGAGAGGGGTTTGAGGTCCAGTGAGAGCCCAAGACCAGTCACCCTCCCACTGTCTCCACTCTTTCTCCATCTCTGCCCCTTCTGGCCAGGGTTCTGTTCTACTTTGCTCGATCTCTGTGGTCTCCTGTACCAGGACTCTGGGCTGCTGCCCCAGAATTCTGCAGTGAGAGGTCAGCAAAAATTAGCCCAATGGTTTTGCAGCCTGAAAGCAGATTCTAGACTACTTTTCTTTGTTTCCCCAAAGGGCGGCAGTGGCTCAGCCCTCTGCCCACTCACTACCCCAGAGACATCCGACTCCATGCAGCAGCGTTCTAATATGTTGCTGCTATGTCCTCATTCTGGTTTCCTGTACCGTTTCTCCAGAGTCTATCTTTTAGAGTGAGTTAGTAGCTACTTTGTCATCTGCATAAGAAACGGTGGCTACAATTAGTTGATTCTTAAATTGGGACTTCAATTTAAAACATTGTCTATTAACTTCCTATTAGGATGGATGAGGATTCAGTATTTTCATCTTAATACCACTTGCCTCCTATTAAACTCTTACTCAGTACGAATATTATGACTATGTAAATGTTATTGACTATTCAGCTGAGTGTTACATTGTACTAAAATTTGATTTTTTCTCATACTCTCATTTGGCCTTTTCTGGCATTAATAAGTACCTGATGGTTTTTATCAGCTTAGATTTTTTTTTTATAAGTGGCACTTACTCTTTCCAAACCCTTGTAACACATTTTCTATACAAACCAATATTACAAGTCATCTTCTTGCTTAGAGCTCTCCCGTTATCTGTTCTGGTAATTGTCACCCCAGACATTCTTCTTATCTCTCATACGTTGATCTTTTTTTTTTCTGAAACCCAGGTCTAATCTATCTTCTTGCAGAGCATACCTTTCAGTACCTTAATGGAAAGGGAACAAGGGAAGCAAATCTTCAGAGATTGGATATCCGACAGTGTCTTATTTCATGATTGCACTTGCTTGATAGTTTAGCTGGATATAGAATTCATATTTGACAAAATAATGGTCCCTTAGGATTCTGAAAATATTTACTTTTTGACTTCTGGTATTCAGTAATGCTTTTAGAAG
>PVJO010029683.1:0-17659 GCA_004026905.1 Hystrix cristata
CTTTAAGGATTTGAGCCTTAATTATGAAATTGATGCCTAAGAAGGCTGTTGCTCTATATTCTCCTACAAGCAATATATAAGACTCTGTTTGCCTTCCCCTTTACTAGATATTATGTTTTCAATCTGTGACCATTAAATAATACCTCTCTCAAAATCTTTTTGGAAATCTTTAATTACCAAATAAAATTGGACGTTTTGGCAAAAAAAAAAAAAAAACACTACCCCACATGAACGAACATGTAGGTCCCAACACAATGGTAATGGGAGATGTGAGCATCCCACTCTCACTGTAGATAAAATGCCCAGACCCCCCCCAATCAACAAAGAACTACCAAAGGTAAACTACTCCACAGATAAAATGGACTTAACAGATGTATACAGAATATTCAGTACAACTGCAGAACATACATTCTTCTCAGTAGCTCATGGAAAATTCTACAAAATAAATCATATTTTAGATAACAAAGGAGGCTTAACAAATGCAAGAAATGAAATAATTTCTTGCATCTTATCAGATTCTAAAGGAATGAAGCTAGAACTTAACAGCAAGAGAAATGACAGAAACTACGTAGACATGTGGAAATTGAACAATTCACTTTTAAACTGTCCGTGGGTCACTGGAGAAATCAGGGAGGAATTTTTAAAAACTATAGAATAAAAAATTGGAAACACAACATACTAGAATCTCTGGTATACTGCAAAGGCAGTTCTAACAGTAAAGTTTATAGCTACGGGGCCCTACATCAAAAAATATGAGAGATCTCAAATAAAGAACCTAACGGTGCATCTCAAGGTCTTAGAGAAACAAGAACAAACCAAAACCAAACCCAACAGAAGGAGAGAAATAATAAGTCCTGGAGCTGAAATTAATGTGCTGCAGACTAAAAGAATAAGATACAGGATCAATGAAACAAAGAATTGGTTCTTTGAAAAGGTAAATAAGATTGATTAACCCACAGCCAAATAGAGAGAGAGAGAGAGAGAGAGAGAGAGAGGGAGGGAGAGAGGACTGAAATCAAAATAATTAGAGATGAAAAGGGGGATGGAGGATGTTTTAACAGACACCACTGAAGTCCCGAGGATTGTTAGAAACTACCTTGAAAACATCTACTGCTATAAATTGGAGAATGTTGAAGAAATACAGAAATTTCTAGGAATATATGACCTACCAAAATAAACCAAAAGGATATAAAGAAAACCTAAGCAGATCAGTTACAATCAGTGAGACCGAAGCAGAATAAAGAGTCTCCAAACAAAGTGAAGCCCAGGACCAGACAGGAACTCTGCTGAATTTTATTAGACATTTAAAGAAGAACTATAATCAATGCTCTTCAAACTATTCCTTAAAAGCAAAAGAGAAGAAATGCTTCCAAACTCAATCTACAAGGCCAACATCACCCTGAAACCAAAATTGGCAAGGAAACACACAAAAAAGCAATCTATAGACTAATATAATTGATGAACAGAGATGCACAAATCCATAATAACATACAAGCCAAACTGAACAATGGACTAAAAAGACCATCCATCATGATCAAGTTGGCTTCATTCCAGGGAGGCAAGGATGATTCGAGATAAGCAAATCAATACACATAATAATATGCTATGTAAATAGAAAAAACAATAAAAATTACATAATGACCTCAATGGATACAGAAAAAGGCCTTAAGCCCTGAAAGGACTAGGTATTGAAGAATTATACCTCAATATAGTAAAGGATGTGTATCACAAAGCCACAGCCAACATCACTCTGAATGGGGAAAATTGAAAGCATTTCCTCTAAAATCAGGAAAAAGTCAAAGATGTTCACTCTCAGTACTCTTGTTCAATATGATTGCTGAAATTTTAGCGAGATGATTAGACAAGCGAAAGAAAAAAGGGGCACGAATAGAAAAGAAAGAAGTCCTTGTTTGCAGATAATATGATCCTACACTTAGCAGACCCTAAAGAAGCCATCAAAAGACTTTTAGAGGAGGTAAACTAACTCAGCAAAGTAGTAGGATATAAAATCAACATTAAAGAATCAATGGCTTTTCTATACACCAGTAATGGACTAGCCAAGAAAGAAATCAGAAAGACAATTCCTTTCACAATAGCTGCCAAAGAACAAAACACCTTGGGATCAATCTAAATGAAGAGAGTTAAGACCTTTACAATGAAAATTCCAGAACACCAAAGAAACAAAAAAGACACTAGACAATGGAAAGACCTCCTGTATTCAAGAACTAGCAGAATTAGTATTGGTAAGATGGTGATAATTACCAAAATCCTAAAATTCATATAGAAACACAAAAGACCCAGAATAGCCAAAGCAATCAAAAGCAAAAAGAGCTGGAGGCACCACAATAATCATTTCAAATTATACTACAAAGACATAGTAACAAACAGCATAATGTGAGCACAAAAATAGATATGCAAACCATTGAAAGAGAAGACACAGAAACAAACCCACGCAACTACAGCCACATGATCCTGGCCAAAGGAGCCAAAAATATATGTTGAAGAAAAGATGGCCTCTTTGACCAATGCTGGGAAAATTGAATATCCAAACGTAGAAGACTGAAACTAGTCTCCTGTGCCTCACCCTGTACAAAAATCAATTCAAAATAGATCAAACGCCCAGGTCTAAGATCCCAACTTCTGAAACTGCTAAGAGAAAACACAGCAAAACACTTGAAGCCAAAGGCACAGGCAAAGACTTCCTGGTAGGACTCTGATAACACGGGAAATAGCAGCAAAAGTCAACGAATGGGACTACATCTAATTAAAATGTTTCTACAACAAAGGAAACAACTGACAGGGTGAAAAACAGCCTACAGAATGGGAAAAAACCTTGGCCAGCTCCTCCTTAGACAGAGGCTTGACATCTAGAATATATAAAGAACTGAAAACCCTATGCATCAAAAAAAAAAAAGTAGCATAACCAATAAATGGGCAAATGAATTGAACAGACACTTCTCAAAAGAAGTACCAACGCCCAATAAGTATATTAAAATATGCTCACCATCTTTAGCCATTAGGAACATGCAAATCAGAACTGCACTGAGATTCCATCTCACTCATTTCACAAAGGCCATCATGAAGAATACAAAAAATGCTGGTGAAAAGGCATAGGGACAGGTAACCTTCTATGCTCCTGGGAATAATGTAAATTAGTATAGCCACTTAGGGAGATCAGTACGGAGTTCCTCAAAAATCTAGAATAGAGCTGCTCTCTGATTTAGCTGTACCATTCTTTGGTATATACCCAAAGGAGTTAAAGTAACCATACTATGGGGATGTCTTAATGGCCGGCCTTATTGTGACACAATTTGTAATAGCTAAGATGTGGAACCAGCCTACGTGCCTGTCAGCAGATGAATGGATGAAGAAAATGCAGTTGTCTTAGTTACTTTTCTCTTGTTGCTGACACGAAATACTCAAAATCCAAAGTTAAGGGAAGAAAGGTTTATTTGGCTCACAGTTTGTAGAGGTTTCAGTCCACAGTCAGCTGGGTCCGAGGCAGGGTGGCATGGCAGACAGATAGAAGGCAGCAAGGTAAGCAAGGCGGGGCAAGCAAGGGGCCTAAACAGCTTCTTCCTGTGCCTTATATCTTACCCAGGCTGCTAGGATTAGGGCAGTGATAAAACAACCACCCTAACTGATTCAGTGATCACACACCCTTAATCCCAGCATCACACACTCTAGATTCAGTCATCTCTGAAAAAGCCTATGACCGAATGAGGCTTTGGGGGGACATCTGGACACAAACCATTAACAGTGGTGTATATACACAATGGAGTATTAGTCTATTCTAAAGAAGAATGAAATTTTGTCATTTGTATGAAAATGGATGAATCTGAGGATCATCATGTGGAATAAAATAAGCCAGACTTGGAAAGACAAATATTGCATGTTATTCCTAATATGTGGAATCTAAAGGGGAAAAAATGACCAGAAGGTAGAAAGGAGAATATTATTATACAAG
The DNA here is from genome assembly GCA_004026905.1 of Hystrix cristata. Taxonomy (NCBI): domain Eukaryota; kingdom Metazoa; phylum Chordata; class Mammalia; order Rodentia; family Hystricidae; genus Hystrix; species Hystrix cristata. Next base: position 3,968 of record PVJO010029683.1, read on the forward strand.
AGAAATGGAATAAGAAAGAAGGGAAGGGGTATAAGTGTGGTAATGGGGAGAATGGATAGGATTGAAATATATGCATCAAACTCTCCCCCACCAAAAGTGAAACCAGGGCAAGGGAGGTGACAGGGTAGTAATAATGATCCAAGTACATTTATATGCTTATAAAAATTTGCTGAAATGAAACTCATTAAAGTGTTTAATCAACTTGCTCTGATAATAAAATTTAAAAATGCACTATACCAACTTTATTGCTTATTTGTACACATCAGGTAAACCTATGACTATGTTACTCCTGCTGTAGTCTAATTGTATTCATCAGCAGACATGATATCAAAAAATCCCTTCTATGTTTTTGAATAAAATCCTAATCATCATGTTCAAGGTGTGTAGCCTATTCTTTTTGTGTGTATACACCAAGATTTATTAATCATCTCTGACTAAAGAATACCTAATTTGGTTAAAATCTTTACTAATTTGAGAAATGTTGATTTGGACTTGTTTGTCTGTCACACTGACCCTTTGTTTCCTGGACTAAACGCTAAGAACCAGTACTACTCCATGTATGAACATACGTATTTTTAGTTACGCCTATGTATGATAGCAACTTTCTTTGATATGATTTTATTTTCCAAGCTGAGTTCATCTGTAGATGTTGGGGGGAAAGGCAGAGGTTATTCTGAAGATGAGAAGAACTGAGGGGTCATGCTAGCTCCTTTCAAATACCCCGCCACTTAGTGGGTCCTCAGTAAATATCTGCCAAAGAAATGAATAACTAATGATGAAGAATGGTGGGAGGAAGAATATATTTATTTCTGATTGGAGGAATGAAAATCACAGAGTTTCTGCGAGGTCAGCACTAGTTATTCCTTGAGACCTCCCACCTCACCCACTAGCCCCTGTTCTTCTCCTCCTCCCAAGTGAAAATACAATTTTGGACTTCTCATAGAAATCAAGGTTGCATTGTAATTTCCAATATGACTGTAAGGTGTATAATGGTTAATACACTCTCTAAGCCACAGACACTTTTTTTTTAAATAACAGCTTTTATTAATGCGTAATTCACATTTAAAAACTGACCTTTTTTTTTTTTTTGTGCCAGAGATCAAACTCAGAGCCTTGTGCTTAGTAGGCAAGCACTCCAACCACTGAGCTAAATCCCAAGCCCCAAAACTAACTCTTTAAAAATAAATAGCTCTGTGGGGTTTATTACATTCAAAAAGTTGTGCACTGATAATAGTATCTAATTTGAGAACATTTCTCACTCTAAAAAGAAATGCTGTGTATGCTTTTTAGCTATTGCTTCTCATTCTTTCCTATTTCTAGCCTCTGGCATCCACTAATGTGCTTTTTATCTCTATGAATTTGTCTCTTCTACCTGTTTTATAGGAATAGAAGACAATATACGTTCTTTTGTGTCTGGCTTCCTTATCTTAGCATATTTCTGAAGTTCACGGATGTTTTGTTATCTGTCAGAGTTTCCTTCCTTTTTAAGGCTGAATAATATTACATTGTTTGGATATACCACATTTTATTTGTCCATTCCTCAGTGATACTGTTTGTTTCTCACTGTTTGTGTATATTGCTGCTACATACATCTACATACAAATTTTTGTGTGAACAATTTTTCCATTTCACATACATATGAAATATATATTATATATATTATTTATATATAAATATATAATATATAATATATTATGTTATATATTTATATATTATATTATGTTATATAAATATATAACATAATATATTATATATAATATATTTATATATGTATATATAAATATATTATACATATTTATATATATTATATTTTTATATATAGTGTATATATATATTTATATATATATATAGACAAGGGTCTCCATAGGTAGGGTAAAGGCCTCATTGAACACTATTAAAAGTTAATAGACAATTTTGACCTCTACAGCCAGACTCTGAAAGGTAAAGACAGTTATAATCCAATAGTTAGAAATATAAAGACAGCTAGATTCCAACAGTTAAAGAGACAAAGATAAAGGAACTAGTTCAGGGAAGGCCCCAGGTAGTGTGATTAACATAAAAATTATAAACTCTCCCTTTATTTAATCCTTACATCTACATGACTGTTCCTCAGGCCCCATCCATAATCTTACTCTCTACCAAAAGGCAAGGACAGGTCATACATGCCTAAGAGAAATGCAAGGCAAAAGTGACAGACAAGCCCAGGAGCAAATCGTATTCCAAGGGCCAACACAAGGGAAAACAAAATAAAAGGGACTACAGAGAAGGGCCCTCCAGTATTTCACTTTCGAATGCTCCCTACTGGTCCAGTAGCTAGCTATCTTTTCTCTTTTCTCTCTTTTTAACCATCTTTAAATAAATTGTCTTCTCTTAGTTTAAACTCAGTTTCTTTAATTCTGTACTGTAGCAGGGTTTACAAGTGATGGGAACTGCATTTTCTAGCACGGCGGCAGCTCACAGTCCACCTCCAGATGTAAAATGTGTATGTGTGCATGTGTGTGTGTGTGTGCGTGTGTGTGTGCATATATACATATATATATATATATATATATATATATATATATATATATATATATATATATCTCAAGGCCATTACCATGTTATCCAGCAATTACACTTGTACATATACATTACATATATATGTGTGTGTGTGTATATGTATATGTATGCATACATAGATCACTTTGATAATATGATAACTCTATGTTTAACTGTCAGAGGAATTACCTGTTCCCAGAGAAAATACACCATTTTATATTTTCACCTGCAATGTCCAAGGTTCTAATTTCTCCATACTATTGCTAACATGCTTCACGGTGTCTTTTGGAGTACAGCCATTACTGTGGCTGTCAAGTGGTATCTCAGTGTGGTTTCGATTTCACATTTCTCTAATGAATAATGATACTGACTGTCTTTCAAGTGATCATTGGCCATTTTTATACTTTGTTTTGGAGAAAAGTCTATTCAAATCCTTTGCCCATTTTTGGATGGCATATTTGTCCTTTTGTTGTGAACTGTGCACACATATTAATCTCCCTCTTCTCGTGGTTTGCTCGGTTATGTACTCGAGACAGATCCCGTTTATGTTCCCAGAGAAAGGGTCATGCAACAACTCTCTCTCATCCAGTGGTGGCTTCTGAGATACAGATTAGGCGACAAACAGGCTGCTGCCAGTCTAACCAGTGAGACAGACTTGCCCCGTCTAAGGTGGCCAAACACCTGCGGCTTCCTGTGTTTGGTGCAACTCTGTTCTCTTGTCCTGTCATAGTTATCAGCCATGTTCTTCCTGTCTCAAATGTGCTCTGACTAGAATCAGAAACAGCACACCATACAAGGCCTCGGGATGTACAGACAGCTGCCCAATATCAAAAGTTCATTTCAGAAAGCCACGAAATGTAGATGTGCCTTGCCTGGGCTCAGCACATGGGGTGCTGAATACAGCAGCTACCGCCACTGACCCTCGCAAACTTTTATCCAATAGTAAGAGTCTTCCATGAAACCAGAGCAGATATCAAGCTCATACTTTACATGCATGTGTGATACTCACCCATGGACAAGAGCCCTACAGTGACCCTGTTTGTTAAGTTTCCTCCAGAGAATCTCAGGTTTGGGCACACTGCTACTATAAACTCCGGCATATGAGAAAAGGCACTGATATTTTTTAGTCTCCTTCTGCACAGATAATTGCTCCCATCCTTCCTTGGACTCCTGGGGAGTGAGTGGCTGTGAAGACCTGTGTTTACACACAGTGATACACCCTCCCTTTGACTTAATTTTGTGGGTAGAAAGTATCGTTGTTGTTCCAAAGCAGTGCAAGGCCTGGCCAAAGGCATATACACTAACCATAGTAAAAATATTTGGACAGGACACGCTCCTCACAAGTAGAAAGGATGCCGGGTTATGGTGACCACAGCGTTCCACTGGATTCCTTCCTGCTGTCCTGAGGAGAGAAGGTGATAGGCAGGGATTTGCACTGTTGCCCTTACCGTGAATACTCGCACAAACAGTAAGTCACACTTGGGTTTCTAGATTCCAAGAGCTAGCTCACGATTCCACAGAGGCTTCATGAACTTTGTCCTCCTGTCAGTACTATTGCTTCTCAGGCCACGAAACTAAGCCTTAGAAAGATACAATAAGTTGTCCGACACCTTGCAGGCTCAGAAGTGAGCCAAAGCAATCTAACTTCAGAGTTAGCCAGACGGCTCCTCACATCTTTTCTCCCTCCCTTCTTCTCACTGCTTTTTCAAAAGAATTTTGAACTTTGACAATGCCAGGAGCCACCCTGGGGGCTAGAGGTGCAGCAGGAGAGGAACAAACTTGGGCCCTTGTGGTGTCCCACGGGCTGAGGAGGTGAGCGAGAACACAGAAGAAGAACATGAATGATGTTTCAGGGGAAAAGCAGCAGTCCAGGAGCGGGGTGGGGGGGTACAGTCGTTACTTTGCATAGAACAATCTACAGTCTTCCTGCACATGGTGACCCTCCAGGTAAGACCTGAAGACAGTGCAAAAACTATGTTTCTGTCTAGGGGAAGAGGACTCTATCAGCACAGGACAGGAGCAGAGGCAAGTTTCTGTGGCGAAGTGGCCGGCACGTGTGGGGCCCAGCAGCGCACTATGACTAAGTCCCACAGGAGCCAGCAGAGTGTCTGGGAGGACGCAGAGCAGCTTCGGAGGCCACTTCAAGCATTTGGCTCACATGATCAGTGCAGCAGGGTGTGACTGCAGAAACACAGCCGAGCACCGTGCTCTGTGGAGAACAGCACACAGGAGCCCAGCTGAGGACAAGAGGTGCGTGCCAGTATTTGCACAAAGATGTGAATGGCCAAAAGCCCCAGCAGGACCACTGCAAGCAGACACAGATTCTCCCAGGATGCAGGGACTGTGTGTGAGGGTGTGAAAGAAGGAGAAAATCCAAGGCTGAGTGTAACATCTGTAAAGACGGAGTTTTTATTCAAAGTGCAGGGGAAAAAAAAGGAAGAGACATATTTAGTGGTTGGTAGAAGCCACGCTTGAAATACTTCACAGACACTCAGCTGTCAAGCTCCTGACTCCCTTTCAACACTTCCTTGTCAATAATAGCAAAATAAAACTATCTAATACAGATACTCTTTGTTTACTAAGTGAGCGGGCACAGCAGTCCCCCTTGCAAATGTTACATGTGTGAGTTACTTTATCCCCACAATCTTACGAGTCTGATGTCCCCATCCTGGGGCCTCCTTATGCTCTGTGCCTTCCTCCATCGGTCCCTTCCAAACACAGGAGGCTCTGGGGGGACACTCGAGATCTAAATTATAACAACTGAAGTAGAAGGTTTCTCTTCCGAAGAAATGGCATATTCCCTTTTCTGAGAAATTGGCGTGGCAGGCTTTGTTCCCTTTTTCCTCTAGCTACTAGGAAACTTAGGCTTTCCTTACATTCACACCCATCTAGCTAAAACAGTCCAGAAGTATAGAATATTTGGGGCGTTCTCCTATAAAAGGTCTAATACATTTTAAATTTGAAATGAGCATGTGTGTGTGTGTGTGTGTGTGTGTGTGTGTGTGTGTGTAAAACTTGGTCATTAGCAATCTATTTCACCATTCTCCAGTCATACAAACCTCAAATGCTGGATGCATCTCAATTTCTTCCTCTCTCTTAATTTCTTCCCCCATTGTTCACTAATCCTCGTCAGTTCTAGCACACACTCTTTCTCTCCACTCACATTACAGCCAGCAACACCAGTAACCAGTCTGCCTGGGTCTGCTCCCTCTTGCTATGGTTGGAATGTCTGTGTCCCTCTGAAGTCCATGTGGTGAAATCTAGTCACCATTGTGTTGGGGTAAGGAAGTGAAGCCTTGGAGAGGGGACTGCATAATTAAAGCCAAGCCCTTAGGAATGGGATGAGTGATCTTATAAAGAGCCTGAGAGAGGTTTTAAAAATTGTTTTAGGTTTTTTTCTTTCTCTTTCTCCCATGTGAGGACACAGCAAGAAGACATTGCCTTTGAAGCAGACAGAAAGCTCTCAGAAGAACCAAGTTCAATAGTTCCTTGATCTGGGACTTCTGAGTTCCCAGAACTAAGAGCTACATACTTACACTGTTTATAAATTACCCAGTCAAAACTAATCTCTCATAGCAGTATGACTGGAATAAGATAATTTCCTTCCTGTTTCTCCCTGAATAATGCTACACATTAATCTTTCTCAAACACATCTATGATCTTGCCAGATCTTCATACAAAATCTTACAATATTTTGCATTTATTAAAAAAAAAACAAAAAGAAAAAGAAAAAGAAAAAAGAACCTTCCAACCTGCTGGCTTGATATTTCCTTTCAGGATTTTCTTGCTCCTTTTCACCACTGTCTGCTGGTGAGTCTCAGGGACAGCCCTCTACCTTCCTCCCTCCAAACACTCCAGACATCCTACCTGCCTGTTCACGCCTAACTTTAATGACTTGAAACCCCAGCTCCTCTGACCTCCCACAGCAGAAGTGACTTCTTCTCTGATGTCAGAGGACATTTACTTTCCTTATCACTGTTTGCAATATTACGTGTTAGTATTAGCATGTTATCTACATACAGTGATTGGAGAGAAGAGAGCACACTAGTTGAAAACAGGAAGTCTGGGATTTGTTTTCTATCGCAACTACACCCTTGGAATCAAGTGACCTTGAGCAAGTCACTAACACACCTTGAATTTTAGTGTCTTTGTTTGGAAAAACAAAGAAAATAATAGCACAGTTGACCCTTCACATCCATACGTTCCTCATCCATTCAATTTACTAGCTGTAAACTGTAAATATTTGGGAAAAATTGTACATTCATTGAACAGGTACAAACTTTTTTCTTGTCATTATTCCCTAAGAAAATAATATAACAACTACTTACATGGCACCCACCCTTAGATGGGATGTTATAAGCAGTGCAGAGATGACTTAACATGCCAGAAGGATGCGTGCTGCCCCATTTTATGTAGGGGACTTGAGCATCCACAGACGGGGTCTCCCCAGGAGGGCTGGAACTAGTCCCCCATGGATACCAAGGAACAATTGGACCTATCACATTAGTTTGCTTTTATAGGCCAAATAAAATCATTAATGCAACAACTAGAACAGTTTCTCATTTCTAGTAAGTCTTCAATAAATGCAAACTAGGCTACGATCTTTAACTCTGGGTTATACTGTACCTGGAACTCTCTGGAACCTGTCTGGACTTTGAATACAAAGCCACACACCTTGTATTAATTACTTTACCATTGCTGGTACAAAATACCTGATACCTGAAACTTAATGGAGGAGATGTTTATTTCAGCTCATAGTTTCAGAGATATTCATTCTATGGTCAGCTTGCTCTGAGGCAGAATAAACATGAGGGTGGAAAGGTCTGGCAGAGGAAAGCTGCTCACCTCATGGCAGCCAGGAAGCAGAGACAGAAGGGAGGTACCATAAAAACCTACTATACCCGGTAACACCCTCCATGACACAACCCTCCAGCCAGGCCCCACCTCCTAAAAGCACATGAGCTTATCACTGGATTCATCCACTGAGGGGGGAAACACCCCCATGATCCAATCCCCTTCCAAAAACCCACCTCTGACCACACGAGACTTTTGGAGAAGATTTTATGTCTAAACCGTAACACAACCTGAACCTTTCATTGCACCAGCATAGAGACCTCTACCGGTTCCAGCACTGACTGGCACATAGTACACCTCTTTAACTCTTTGGTTTGAAAACTCCTGACTCTCAAGCATCAACTGTAAGGTAGCATTCAAGGGATTTCTGGTGTTAGCTCCAAAATGAGAAGACATTGAAATTGGTCCTGTTAGTCCTCACATTGTGAAAAACGCTGGACTAACTGGCAATGAATCATTTTTCTTAGACTCATCAGGTGATCCCAGAGCAAAACACCACCTTAAACTCTGAAGAAACAGATGAGCAGAGGGAGTCACAGGGGAGATACATTTACCTGGAGCAGAAGCTGCAGGAATTAAAAATGAGTATGGAAACCAAAATAATAATTTTGATGAGTGGCTGGAGGCTAAGCATGAACCGATATGATAGCAGGAAACTTCTAGGGGTGACATCCTCAGGGGGTCCTTTATCACCTTCATAGGCTTTACATCCAGGAGCCCTAAAAGGCTGTCAAAGTGAGCATCCATGAAAGTTCCTTTATCTTCTCTGACAGGAGTAGGCTAGCATGATCACTGTAAAATATACCCAGAGCATCTGTCACAACAGAGAGTTACCCTAGTAGTAGTACACTTAGAAGCAAAGGGACTGAGCCACTCCCTTCCTCAAAAACTCAACCATAAACATAACATCTTAAGGATTATCTGTACTTCCACCTTCTTAGGGGAGGTACAAAACATAACAACAAAAGCCTATCGCTCCATTCTAGGGGGCAGGGTTCTGACGCCAGTGAGAGACTCAGTGGGAGGCACCTAGGAGTTAGAGGGCTACCCTTTAAATCCAAGGAGCCTGAGTTACCAGACACGCTATTCAGGTGCCATTCATGCCATTCACACCATTTACACACTATTCCTCTTTCACTCCTACTCTTTCACCCTTCCTGCCCTTTACCTTTCCACTTGTCCCGGCTGGGCTGTTACCTTCTCAGAGATCTCCAATAAATGCAGCTACCTACTATGGAGTGTGTGCTTAGAATTCTTTCCTTGTCATACACAAAGACCTAGACTATTTCTGGCCCACTCAACTGTAACACTAGCAGGGAACAGATTTTGCCAGACCTCATGCCCCTTTCCCCACCTTTGTGTCCCAGAAAGGGGAATGGTGGACAGAGATTAGGGCTTACAGGAAATAGATTGGGGCACTGTAGCCAGGGAAGGGAATGCGGTACAGAAGAAAAAAGACAGAATGCCGGGAGAATTACTCACGAAGCCCAGAAAGACAGCCCACTTAAAGACTGAGGTGTGCAGTGGCTCGCAATATCGATGGGTCCCACATCCATAGATCCAACCACAACACAGAATATATTAAAGCATATTGCATCTGTTTTGATGTTTCCTTATAATCATCCCCTAAACAATACATCTAACAACTCTATATGTAGCATTTACCTCATAACGAGCGTCTTATGAGTACTCTAGAGATGATCTTTAGAGAGAATTTGAAGTATATGGGAGGATTGCATAGTTCTATGAAAACACTACATCACTTTACACACAGGACTTGAGCGTCCTCAGACTTTGGTACCAGAAGTGTTCCTGGAAGCCACAATTTGTGGACAGCAAGAGACTACTGTAATTATAAGATTCTAGAAAGCTTTCCATTGCCCACTTCTTACCACCACATGAATAGAGCTCCGGTCTAATAAAGTGGATTAAAACTAACAGAACTGCAAGATACAGACTGTCTCCGAGGAGTACTTAGGGAGGCCCAGCTCCAAGAAGGAGACAAACAGGAGGATGATAAAGGAATTTTAAGCTTCTGGCAGCAAAAGCTACAGCGAGCATTAAACACAGCACAACTCCTAGACAGATCAATGCATATTTTCATACTGAGGGCCTGTTTACCTGGGTGCCAATACAACAGGCCTGACTTTCAAAAGAACTATTTGCACAGTGGCCACAGTTAATAATAATAGCGTGCCTATTTCAAAATTGCTGAAGACACAATTTTTAATGCTTTCACCACACCACAAAAGTAAAAACTCGGTGACTTGATGTTATGTTAATGAACTTGATTGAACCATTCTAGTGTGCAATTAGCAATAATCGTGCCTCAGATAAACCTCATTGGCTACGATACTGCCACTGCACAAAGCTAGACTGAAGCATTCTATAACGTATACATAAATCAAAACATCACCTTATACCTCACACATACAAAAATTATTTGTCAATAATAAATTATTATAAATAAATTATAACATATTTATAATTATTATAAATAAATAAATATTAAAAATAAATACAATTAAGGAAGATATGTAAGACATGACAGAAGAAAACAATCAGACAAACAAAAACAAAGAGACAAAGCGATCATTAGAACAATATTATATATGCCATAGATGTTGTAATTATCAGATAAGGGATCTTTTTTTTTTTTTAAACTAAGAGAAGACAATTTATTTAAAAGTGGTGAAAAGGGGAAAGGGAGGTGATAGATAGCTACTCAAGGAGTAGGGAGCATTTGAAAGTGAAATACTTGTGGGCCCTTCGTGTAGCCCCTTTCTATTGGGTTTTTTCCTTTGGGTGGGCCCTTGGAATCTGATTGGCTCCTGGGCTTGTCTGTCATCCCCACCACCATTTCCCTCAGTCCTGTGACTTGTCTTTTGGTGGAGGGCAAGTTTAGGGGTGGTTGCCTTAGGGCCAAGTTATGTAGATGTCAGATAAGGAAGTAAAATACCTGTGATTAACATATTTAGGGTTTTAATAGGAAAAGTAGATGTGCAAGAACAGGTAGGTCATGTAAGCAGGGAACTGCAAAGAGTAAGAGACAATTAAACGGAAGTTAAATGAATAATACTGCAACAGAAATGAAGAATGTCTTTGGTGGTCTCATGAGCAGACCTGTCACGGCCAAGGAGAAGACGGGTGAGCACAAAGATCAATGCAAACTTTGCAAGCAGATGGAAAGGTGAAATAGCAGTAAGAAAGGACTGAAACATCAAGAGCCACAAGGCAATTATGAAATATACAAGGTACACATAATCCAAATATCAGAAGGAGAAGAGGGAAAGGAAAAAAAAATTAAGCAGTAAAATAATGGCTAAGCATTTTCCAAAATTAAAGACAGAAAACTACAAAACTGGAAGCTCTGAGGACACAATGGTTAAAATAAATAAATATAAAAACATTTAAAACACCACATAGGATTACTAAATTATATTCAACTACAGAATACTCAAAACAGTCAATTTTGGAAAAAGCTAGGACACAGAGGGTGTAAATCTTAACATTTGAGAAACAAAGACCAATTACCGCACACTTCTTCTCTGAAAACATGCAAGCAGGAAGACCGTGCTGTGCCGTGAAATACTTCAAGGCTTGAAAGAAAGAGTAAAACACCAACCTAGAATTCAATATCCAGATAACTTATCCTTCAAAAGCGAAGGATAAATAGTTTCTCCTACAAATAAGCAGTAACAGAAAATGTCAAGAGCACATTTGCCTACAAGAAATGCTAAAAGAAGGCAGAAGAAAAATAACACATCAGAAACTCAGATCTCCATACAGAAAGGCATACTAGAGAAAAGAAACTGCAAATACATTTTTTCTTTTCTTAACTATTATAAAAGATTGTTAAAAGTAGTGAAGGTAGCAATGTGATTATAACATATAGAAGGTGAAATAGAGGATAGCAATGTCGAGAGGGTCAGGATAAAAGAATTAGGAATTCTTTGTTTAGGTTCTTGTGCCGCACTTGGAACAATATGTTATTATTTGCAGTAGATTTTGCTTTAATAAAAACATAAATCATGAATTTTAAAGAAGCTATCCTTTTTTTAATGCGACTAGGGATCAAACTCAGGGATGCTCTACCACTGAACTAAGACCCCACTCCCGGTTTATTTTTTAATTTTGAGTCAAAGTCTCACTAAGTTGTCCAACAGGGACCTGAACTTGTAATTCTCCTGTCTCAGCCTCCCAAAGTAATGAGATCACCACCATGTGCCATGGTGTCTGACTTTATTTTTTTAAAGAAGAATAATTTATATGCTAAGAGAGAAGTTAAGATCAAATCACATAAAATGCTCCACTGAAATCAGAAAATGTGGAAAAAAGGAGAGGAAACAAACAGATTCAATTAATATAAAAGTTACAAACATGATAGACATTAACTCATCTACATCAATAATCCCTTTAAGTGTAAATGCTCTAAGTACAACCAAATAAAAGAGATTGTCTGAGTGAATTTAAAACAAAAGTTCCAACTGTATGATGTGTACCAGAAAGTCATTTCAAACATAAGTAGTCATTAAAATTAAAGGGATGAAGAAAAATACACCATGTTAACATTAATTAAAAGTTAGAGTATCTCTGTTAATTTTAGATCAAACAGACACCAGAACAAGGAATTTTTTTAAGGGTAGATAGTGGCATTGCATAATGATAGTGGTGTTAATTCTCCAATCCATAATATGTATGTAGCTAACAAAAGAACATCAAAATATATGGGGCAGAAATGAAAAATATGTGAGTCCGTAGTTATAGAGATATCATCCCCTCGGTAAACACTGACATTTTCTGTTATGAAATGTCAGGCCCAAGATGCAAAGCTGAACATAAGAAGAACGGCTTATTAATCCTCACCTTTTTGTTTAATTAATAAATCTACAGTTTAGAAAAGTGTACAGATGTGTGCTTGAAATTGTTTAATAAACGCTTAAGAATTTGGTGTAAGGGTCAAAATAACCTAATCATAAGCATTGTGTATCCTAACAAAGGTTCACAGTATTTGATAGAGATAAGTTGAAAGAATATTTAAGCTACTCAGCTCTGTCCAATATTAACTTTTCACTATAATAAAACATCTTTAGAAACATTGGTTAACAGAAAGAGCCCTATAAGATACAAACCAAACAGCAAAACTTATTTCCGCTGACTTTCACAGTAGTCACTTATTTCTACTGACTTTTACTGTGTCATCGCTATAAAAAAATAAAAACAAGTCATCGATTTACCTTGCTAAAAGTTAAGGTTATTAAGGAAATTCGTCATCTAAAGAAGCCCTGGGAATTGGCCTCATGATCTCTATTACCCACATATGCTAGTACTTGAATGCATAATCAGTCAGGATAAGTCTAGTTGAGAAAATTCATGATGCTCCTCAAGCTACCAGGACAGACATTATTTATACTATGATGCCCTAAGATCCTAGTGTTCTTTAGTTTTTCTCTGAAGATATACAATTTATTGTAATGTGAACTATGTGTCCAACACACTTATAGAAGCCTGCAATAAAGCACTCCCCTTTATCGGCAACTCTTTTCCTTCTGTTCAAGTTCCAAAGCTTTGTACTTTCTGCAAAGTCACAACCTATTTCTTGCTGGCATGTTTAAAAAAAAAAAGAGATGAAAATGTCTAGAGATGTGTGATTTTTTTCCCCAAAACTTGGTCATTCAAAGAAACGAGTCTAAAGTGTGGTACAGAGTCCATTTGGGAAATGTAAACAATGCCCACATCTCCTGTTTATTCTCTCCTAACAAAATATTGTAACTCCACTGTTGGAACTTCAATCAGACCTTCTTTATTTTTCATTGTGTTTCCTTTTGTTTGAGATATGACTCAAAAACCTGTAGATGTATGACATTCTGAATCGCTAACAGAGTCTCTCCTCTTACTGAGCTAACTACCTGCTTATTCAGATGACAGTCCTCAAAATGAGGCTTTGGATGAGCTGCATCATCTTTTTTTTTCTTTTATTTTATTTTATTTTAAACCAAGAACATGTATTAGTACATTCTACATACAATGGCCACATTCATTACATTAATTCTGTACCTATACATGATGTATCTTGGTTCTCCCCCCTCTCCCTCCCTCCTCTCTGCACCCTCCCTCCCTATTTACAGCAGGTTCATTCATCATTTTCCATATTTTCCCTTTCCCCTCTTTTTCCCCTGTTGCCTTTCTGCTTTTCCCCTTCTTTCTTTCTAGTACTTCTCTCCTCTGCTCACCATCCTCCTTTTATATAATATCTATTACACCTCTTTGTCCTTATTTACAATTATGGTCTCTCATATC
>PVJO010029684.1:0-16501 GCA_004026905.1 Hystrix cristata
GTTTGGCATTGTTCTGCTGGGATCAAGGATGTGAGCCTGAGATTGGGGGGTGGGAGTGTGGGCTGCCCTGGGGGCAGGTAGCCTAGATAATAGATACAGGAAGAAGCTTAACTAGCTGCTTGTTTGCATTGCTTATTTGCATACATTCCTTGCAATTCCTCACTTTACTTTGCGGCCGGCTGGCTGCCGGTCTGCCACGAGCCCACTCTGCCTCGGATCCAGCGGACTATAGACTGAAACCTCTGCAGACTGTGAGCTAATAAACCTTTCTTCCCCTAACTTTGGGTGTCGAGTATTCTGTCCCAACAACGATGGGCTGCGAGAGAAAAGTAACTAAAACATACTGCATATATAAACAGAGGATAAATGACATGCATGGCATGTGAAAAAATGTCAACAACTAAGTATTCTGGCCAAAGGTAAGACTGTACTATCTTTTGGGGGGGTGTGCTGGGCATCAAACTCGGGGCCTTGTACTTGCAATGCACTATTCTTAAAACAAAAAAATTGGCAATTATGTTCAGCAGCAAACAACCTTCCTGTGCAAAGGCCTGCAAGCTGGTGGTTACACCCCAGAGCCCTCCAAGCTCAGACTGGCTCTGGAGGACAATGTGGCCTGTGACTAGAGCAGCATCTAAGTGGCTGGGGGACCAGCCGGGGGACAGCTGGAGCCAAGGCCAGCCTGAAGAGGCCTCAAGCCTCAGAAGGTCCGGCCAGGAATCTGTTGTCCTGGGGGAGATGGGAAGCACCAGGGACCCACTAGCAAAGTGGCATAACATTCAGAATCTCATGTTTCTGTCGCCGTGGAGAAAAACCGGAGGGGGTGGCAGCACAGGCAAAGGAACCACAGCCAGAGTTTGGAGCAGTTCCTGGCAGAGAACATCCTGCAAGGTTCAAGCCACTGCAGAGTAGCAGCTCAGTCTTGAGAACTTTGTGATGTCCACTAGGAATGGGGGGAAGGGTTATGAGAGCAATCAGACACAGTCTGGGTTTGAACATCTAATGGGTTGGAAAGCCATGCTATTAACTGCATGCCTTGCTCCTAAATCATCATTTACTTATCTTTAATGAGAATTGGAGATTTACTTATCCTTAAAGAATATGTTCAATTTAAATAAGTTTACATAACTTTGAGAAAGAACACAGATGAATCCCCTGGTTTTGAGTGCTTCCTGGTTCCTCTCCTTTTTCCTATTACAAACTTGGTAATACAGTTTTTGTTTGTTTGTTTGTCTTTGTTTTTTGTTTTAGCCAAGATCTCACTATGTTGCCCAGGTTGGCCTCGAACTCTTGGGTTCAAGCAATCCTCCTGCCACAGCTTCCTGAGTACCTGGGACTACAAGTGTGTGCCACCCACCATACTTAGCTAATATATAACTCTTAGAATGATCACGCAGCCCCGCACCCTGGAAAACTAGTGTAGTTCCTGCTGTCATAGCTGACAGAGAGCCCCACGTGCCTCACATATGTTGCCTCTGTTTTTTGAAAGCCTGTCATAAATCAGCAAAAGGGAACATGTGAGATCTCAAATCTTCATGCACTGCTGGCAGGTTCTGAGCAGGGTGTGACCCAGCTGGTGAAGGCTGAAACCAGAGCATGGGCACAGTCAATATGTGGGACACACACACGTGCAGCGACCCTTTCAGAGCTCCCCTGGGCGTACTGACCCAAAGCCTTCCCCTTCAGTGTGTTGAGTAGACAGACCCCAGCTCTGCTCCGCGCTCATAGGTGTGTTCACCATGTGTGAAAGCCAGGCTGTGCTTTTTTCCATTGCAATGGAAAACAGCTTACCCTGAGATCTAGCAAATGAATGGAATAAATGTGGCCTGGCATCCTTGTGGGCCAGGTACAGGAGTGAGGCTGGGTGGTAAGATTTCTAAGACCAGAAAGGTCAACTTTCCCAGGAAAAGACCCTGAGAGTCAAGGAACTTGACTGAGGTCTAAGCATGCTGGTTTTATTGTTGATAATATTTTAATATATATAAAATATTGCAACAATTGAATAATTAGGGATTAGAGTAGGAGGTATAGCTCACTGGCAGAATGTTTGCCTAGCATGCACAGGGCCCTGGATTAAAATAAAAGCATTAATCATAGCAGGAATCATCAAAACAGCTAACAATGTTGAGTGCTTATTTTTGCCAAGCCTGTTTGAATCCCTTCCCATGCCCTCCCCTGCAGTCCTTCCCTCTGGAGAGGGTGATGAACAGAATCAGGATTGGACCCATGTCCAAGGGCACAGGAGCCAGGAAATCCCACACAGGTTCCAGGCCTGGCTCGAGATAGGGAACAGGAAACATCTCCAACAGGACTCTGGGGAAAGCAAGTCACGGAAGTGATCACGGAGCCATGTCAGGACAGAAAGATATTTTCCACTCCCAGATAAGAAAGTCCAACAACTTAAAAGATTTAGCCCTCTGTTTAAAAAAAAAAAATAGAACTTAAATTTGTACAATATCTTAGAACTCGGTCAAATGCTGTCTTTTGTGATTCTCCAGGACCTCTGTGAAGACAAGTTATTTTACAGAGACTGGGACTCAAAAATTAAGAAGCACCTGGCAAGAACCCAGACTTCCGCCACTGACGCTGTCCTCCTTCGGGAGCCCGTGCTGTCTCCCTGGCGCCTTCCCCTGGGAAAAGTGCATTGCGGCCCCACCCGGAGCCCACTGCATGGGGCAGGAAAAGCTTAGGAGACCAGTGGAGCCCTCTGGAGAACAGGCAGAGGAGACAAGGGCAGCAGGGAACTTGTGGCCTCAGCAACAGGGGAGGAAGCCTCTCTCTACCTTCCCTGCTAAATCCCCCACCCAGAGTCAGACAGCAAAAGTTTATGGGAGTGAATGAATGAATGAATGAATGAAAGAATGAAGTACAGTCACAGGAAGCCAAGGAAGTTGATGCAGTGCAATGTTTTACAGACATCACAAATTGAATACACGCCCACTTCAACTATGAGCTGTGCTTTCCATATTTTGTAGCCAATTTATTTAAGGTTTTAAATTTCTTTTGAATGCCCCTAAGAAGCTCCGGGTCTCAGTACCGGCCTTTGTACATGAAGAAATAAAAGGCCACCCTCACTGCCCCTTGAGAAGCAAGATGGCAAGTGACAAGAGGCCAAGGGTGCTTGAACCAGAACACCCTCCAGCCAGGCTGAGCTGTGCTGCTCCGGGGCAGCCTGCTCACAGCCTCAGCTTCCCAGCTGTCAGAGGACAATGGCAGTTCCCACTTGGAAAGGGAGTGAAAGAATTCATAAGACCAGTTGTGCGAAAGTTCTCCTAGCCAGGCGCCTCACACACAGGAAGTGCTCCAGAGAGCAAACTGTCATCCATACAAACACAGCAGGATGCTGTTTACAAACATAAAGTCCTGAACATGTCTTTCTAAGTGCACATGCCCCCCCTACTCTCCTACCCAGCTGTGTATCCTCAGGTGTGCAAACTGCTCCTTCACCCACCCAGGTTCCATGCGAACAGCTCTGGGGGTGTGGATTAATGAATCAGAACAGGTAATGGTGGTGCACACCTATAATACCAGCTACCTAGGAAGTTGAGGTGGGAGGACAGCCTTAACCAGATCTAGACTCAAAATAAAAATTTTTTTGAAAAAGGGCTGAGAGGGTAGCTCAGTGGTATAATACTTGTTGAGGCCCTAAAATTCATTCTCACCACCACCACTACCAAAAAAAAAGGACACCTGTAATCCCAGCACGCTGGGAGGCTAGAGCAGGAGAATCACAAATTCAAGCCTAACCTAGAAAACTTAGCAATTTAGCAAGATCCTGTCTCAAAATAAAAAATAAAGAAAACGCGCTGGGGAGATAGTTCAGTGTGAAGGCCCTGTTCAATCCCCAGTATTTTAAAAAAATTATGCTGATAGTAGCAAGTGAAAGGAACCAATGTTTCCAATGTTTATGAGCATTTATTATGTGCCAGGGACAGCAGAGGCTCTTTGTCAGCAACGTGAGCAAGGTGATGGCACTTCACCAAGAGAACAGAGTCTCTAGGCTGTGCCTTGAATATGATTTGTATCCTCTAAAACTTATGTTGTAACTCAATGGCCATTATGGGTTATTAAGAGGTAGGATCTGTAAGAAGTAATTAGGATTCTGCCCTCGTGAATGGATTAATCCATTCATTCGATTAATGGATTAATGGAGTATCTTGAGAGTGGCCTGATATAAAAGCCAGTCTGCCTCTCATATGATACCTGTCTTTCAACACACGATGCCAAGTGATGCCTGGGGACTCAGCCAGCAAGGTCATCACCAGATGCAGCCCCTTGACCTTGGATAAGAACTGTAAGTCAAAATTAAAACTTCTCCTTTGTAACTTACCCAGCTATAGTACTGTATTATTAGCAACAGAAAATGGACTTAGACATCCCTCTACTCCAGGCCACACTAGGCTGAGCCCCATTCCAGCTGCTCTGACTCCAGATCTCAGGCCAGCAGGACCTGATGGCCCCAGAACAGTATCTCTCCCAGTGTCGTACGATGCACTGAGAGTGAGGTGCAGAGCAGCCATGTGGGGCTGCCTCCCTAAGGACAGGTGTAGGCAGCTAGCCAGGGCCCTGGCAATGGCACTAACCACAAGAAAACCCTTCCTCTCCCAGAGCTGCAGGCACCTCCTCTGGCAAATGAAGGTTTGGCTTGTCTGGTCTCTAGGGTCTCTCCCAGCCCAAAAATTTGCTGATCTTCTGAAACCCCAGGCTTCCAAAGGCACAGCCCTGGACTGGCTGAAGGACAGCCTGCAGCAAGGAGTCCTGGCCCAGCCCCTGAAAATCAGACTACTGCAGATCTCACACCATCGGGACTGGGTTTTATGACAAGCTCAGAGGAGAGGAAGGTATTCTAGGAGGATGAGGCAGGAAGCCCTCAACCACTGTACTCAAGAGATGAAAAAATAAAACCTGTTGGTGCTGGAAGAAGTCACAGGCTCAGGTGAGTGACAATGTATTTATACCCCTGATCAAAGCAGCACAAAGCCAAGGGCACTGTGGGCTGACTGAATGGGCAGCCCTCCAGGCCAAGATCCAAGATGAGACGCCCACTTCTTCCCAGTGCTTCAAATCTACAGGCCCATTGCCTGCCCTAGAACACTGGGCACAGAAAGCAAACCAAGGAGTCCATGGGCCGAAGAGGGCAGGGACAACAAGCCTAGCGCACAGGTCACAGATGCAGGACATGGGTCTCAGTCTCAATCCCACTCTGCTGCTTACTAGCCATTTACAACCCAGGTAAGTTCATTAAACTCTCTAAGTCTTAGTTTCTGAACTGTGATGTGAGGGATAAAATGCATTACTTGAAGACTTGTTAAAAAGAAATACAAGCAAAGAATGTGTAAAAGTCAAAGAAACAAAAGCAGGATGGTGGCTATTGGGTGCTGGGGGAAGAGGAAGAGGATTTCTTACTTAATGGATACAAATTTCAGACTAGTTCTGAAGATGGGTATTCACGATGTGGATACACTTAAAACTTAGAAGTGGTTCAGACGGTAAATTTTATGTTATGTGGTTTGTTTCATCACAATTTTTAAAAACATAGGTAAAGCACAGTATCCACCTTACTATAAGAAGTCCAAGGGTAGGAGGGAGGAGTGTCCTGGCAATAAGATGAGGAAGGGGAAGGATGCTGAATAAACAGTAGGCATTCAATAAACACTGTGAGGGTACACGGAAAGTAGCACTAATAGGATGATACTAATAGCTGCTGTCCCCAGATCTGTCTAGCTGCCTCTTAATTCAGGCCAGAACATCAACATCCTCCTTGAACTTTTCCAAGCTGAGAAAAGACACACAAGCAACAAGGTGAAGCCTCAGAAGATGTTTTTACATAGACAAGGCAAAATTATTTATATAGATACAAATATTTCTATCTATATAAATAAATATATATAAATATAATCTATAATATTATGTTATATATAAATTATATCTATAATATATGCAAATTATATATAAATATAAATGTTTATATATAAATGTAAACATTTCAGTGAAGGTTCAAGAGGTAACATCTGACCCTTTCCTGCTGTGGCAAAGCAAGGAGCTGGACAGCAGGAAGCCAATGGATGAGAGGGACAGTGTCCTGGCAATAAAAGGAGGGAGGGAAAGGCCAGTACTTACACTAACTTCTCACCATCCCTTCTCAATGTGGAATGTGTCTCCACCTGGAGAACAGTCAGAATACAAAACCAACCCTCATGCCTCAAGGGGCTTAAATGCAAAAATGCTGGCCAGCAGCCCTAGACCCTAAATGATGCAGGCACTGGGGCAGCTCCTGGACCAGGGAGGACCAAGCATGGAACGTCCATAAAATTAGAGGAATTAGTGGGACTGCAAATAGCCAAAAAGCCGAGCCAATGGAACAACTGCTTTTTCTTTCCATCTATTTCTACCCTATTTGCTCTATGAGCAGAACTGACCTGAGCTCCATATTTTTTATTTTTACTTGTTTTCTAGGGAAAGTATAAATGAACAATTCAATGGGAGGGAGGCAAAGTAAGAGAGAATGAACAAAGCAGGAGCCAGCTGACCAGTCCAGCAACGGCAGGATCAGTAAACAGCTTCTAAGCAAAGGAGAGCTCCACTTACTAGCACTTGTCGCCTTGTTTACATTTAAGAACAATAACAACACGAATAGGCTATCAGAGGTATTAGAAAGTCTAGCTCTACTAAATGATTTTATTTATAATGAGGTAACTGACTTCTGATTTGCAAATCACTTTACAATTTACCAAGTATTTTCACAAACATGATTTCACTGGCCTCTACAGTTCTGTGAGCCAGTGGAAGCAGGAAAAATACCCTTAACATTAATGAGGAGGAAAGTGACTCAGAGGTGGTTCATGATTTCTTCAAGGTCACACAGCTGGTAAGGGGTGGGACATGGCCCTTAAGACAAAATCTTCATCTCCAAATCCCAAGCCTTCTCTACACTACCCCTCCCCACCCCAGGGAAAATAAATCCTGAGAATTTTCTCTTAATGGGCAGCCCTGAATACATTTGCTAAATGACAGGCTGAAACTCTGTAACACAGACTGAGGAGGTAGGGAAGGGGGATGGAGCCTTAACATGTCTGAAATGAAATCTCCATTATGGTCCACAGTCCTTGGAGAATTTCAGTTGCCCACTGCTCTATTTTTAGAGGCACTGGCTTGCAAACTTTTCTTTCCCCAGGTCTTTGTTCTCATGCCTCTCATTTCTCTTAAATGATTTCATAATCCTTGGGATGTTTCGTCATCACAGGGAGTTGCTGTGGAAATGATTAGTGAGGTTATAAACCAAAAACTGTAACCTCAGTGAGGGAGAGGCAGAAAGGACACAGCCAAGAAGATGAATTTCACAGACACTTGGTCACAACAGGAGACCAGGAGACCCAGCCCAGAGGCCTTCTCTTTCTTAGATTCGCTCTTCTTGCCAGCATTAGTCACTGACTCTATCACCAACTTCCCAAACCACCTCCTGATTATCTGGGCAAAGGTGCAAGGGTCTGCCAAACCCAGACCACAATCACTCAAGGACCATTTGCTTTTGGCTGTGAAACCAAGTCCCAGGAGGGCAGACACAGGCAATTTCCACCATGTCCTCATTCTCTGCTAGCCTCATCCAGACCTGCAGCCTGGAGCACAGAAATCTTTTTCTCTCATCCTCCCAACTAGAACTGCCTCTCCCAATTCCTCAAACCTTTGCAGAGTCCTCCACACAGGACACTATTGTCATTTTGGTCAAGACCATTCCTGGGTGTTGAAGGACTGTCCCATGCATAATATCCTTCACACCCACTAGATACCCGTAACGCATTCCCCAGTCACTGGCACAACGAAAAACGTCCTCGTACATTCAACATCCCCTCCGAGGCATTACTCCCACCACAGTCCGCCCAGTATGTATATGCTCAAAGATCACACACACAAATAAATGCACATGGTTACACACATACAAACAAAACCTCCTTGAAGGCAGAGGCTATGTCTTATTCAATTCAATCACCACCCACTTCCCCAGGCCCCATGTCACTCTGGTGGAGTGATACTGTGGACCAGACATGTCCTCCTCCCTCGAGCAGTGTCTGTCTCCATAGAAGCAACAAACAAATAACCCTGACAAGAAACTGAATAAAACCAAAGAGGCTGCCCGTGGGATTTAGCACACAGAACACCATGACAGGTACTGGGGTCCTGAATTGGAATCCCTCCTTGAAGTGTGACCTTGGCCAAAACTCAGGACTTCTTTTTTCATAAGATTAAATTGTATTTTATTTTGTTTTGTTTTTGTTTTTTGGCAGAACTGGAGATTGGAGCCAATCTCCAGGATCTCGCTTATGCTATGCAACAGCCCTATCACTGAGCTACACCCCAACCTAACCCTGGTCTTCTTTCAGTCTCCTTTTTCATAGGTGTAAAATGAGACCTTGACTCTTCCCTCTAGCTAAAATATTCTAAATGTTCAAGCACTAGAGATGAAGGAAGGAGGCAAACAGGGATAGGAGGCTACTTCTATCTAGGTTTCACAGAGGGGTGGCATTTGACCCCAGGTTTCCATAAGCAGTGATGTATGAATAATTGTAATATGAAGCAGGCCACATTATGGGTCATACTCCTGAGGTCAGGCCATAACTTTTCATAAGGGACAAGGGACAATACAGGAGTCGAGGAAGACACTCTGGTGGCTGAATTGGCTGCGGTGTCCACAGAACCAGGGCGGCCACTGGCCTATTTCCTGCTACTGCTCTCTGGAGAAAAATGTCCAGGGCAGATCAGGGCCTGTGGGAAGGAGCCCCGTGGGAATCCACACCCTTGCACTCACCGCCCAGCACAAGTGGCCCCATTCTCAACAGGCCCTGCCACTTGGCCCCAGATCAGGTAGGCACCCTAGGAGGTCACTTAACTGTGCAATTCACAACAAAACTCCTTCCAAGTTCCATAAACTCTCAACTCTAAAACCACCGGTAAAAATTCAACTCTGAAATTTACACATGGATCCAAATGGATGAAAATCACAGATGAAACCCAGCCTCAGGTCAGACCCTCGGGCAAAGACTTTCCCAAATATAATGGAAATAGCTTTTGAAACATGCCCTCAATAGGGAATCAAAGATACGGGAATGGTACGAGTTCTCTGTCTGCTAACTGAACTGCACCTTCCCGTGGCACAAAACAGGTAGGAGGCTGCCCAGGATACTTGATTTTCCGTGCGCTGTGTCAGAAAGAACTAGGACGGTCACAGGTGCACATACCGTACAGTGTCCACACTCGGCACCGACTAAGCCCCTTCTCCTTCCTCCTCTTTCCATTCCTCTCCACATATCTATTTCAGGTATATTTCAACCAGCTACCACGTATCCCTGTCTTAGTATCCGACAAAGCCAGAAGGTAACGACATTAATGATAACGACGATTAAGCCATTTGAAGACAAGACAAACACCGAGGACTGTAACAAGGTTGCAGGAACTGCACGCCAACAGCGTGACGCACTGGGCGCCGTGAGCCTAGCCCCAGTCACAGTACTTCTGAAGCAGCCCAGCGCAAAAACAGCGCTGCAGCGGGCTGCCGGCTGGAGCCAGGGACGCCGAGTGGAAGCTCGGCCGGGTCACGTGTTGTACGGAGCCCCGAAGCGCGCTCGGCCCCGCTGACGTAACTACTGGAGAATTTAAAAGTCCCAAACTCGGAGGCAATTGAGTGCAGAATTTTGTGGCTAATTCACGCGCCGCTCTGGCCAGCGGGGTTGCCCCCGCGAGACCCGGTAGGACCCCACGAAGTCGGAGGGAGCCCAGGAGGGATGGCGCAAGGCCGCCCGTGGGAGGGACCCCAAACCAGGCGGGGACTCCAGCCGCGGGCGGGGATCCCACACCCCGACGAGCACCTCGCCCACGGCGCTGACCCCGCGCCCGCCCACGCGAGGTACGACTCTCCCGGCAGGCGCTCCAGGCCCGCCGCTTCTCCCGCAGACACACTCCTCTGCCAGCAGGGGACACAAACGTGTAATTTAGCCACTTTTCCACCCTTTACCAGGCTCTGTGGAGGAAAACTGAAATGAGCTACGCTGCCACTTCCAGCGCGCCTTTGTCTGGCAGCCAAGGTCTTGGGTCCGCCGGTCTCCTCCCTGACTCCGGGCGCACGCCCGCCCGCCTCCCCGTGGCTGCGGCGCACTTACCCGCGGGGGGCGAGCCGCCGCGGCCCTCACGGAGCCTCCTTCCTCCGGGGACGCAACTGCCAAAGAGCCAGCAGCCGCAGTTTTCTGAGGCTGGCGGCGGCGCGCCGCACAAAATCTCCAGGTCCGGGTCGGGCCCAGGGACGCAAACTTTCCCGGGGCAACGGCGCGGATCCCCGAAGGACTCGGGGAAAGTTGCAGCACAAAAGGCCAATGACTGGGAGAGAGCGGCGGCCGGGCCAGGCTCCTCCCCCAGCTCTGGGCGCTCCGAGCCGGGCCAGCGCGCAGCCAGCTGCTCGCGAGGGCGCCCGCCGCGCTCTCCTCCCCGACCAGGAATGCGCGGGGCCGAGCCGCGGCGCGCCCAGGCGCACGGAGGGGCAGCCAAAGCGCACCCACTGCCCGGCCGCCCCTCCTGAGGGCCCCGTACACTTCTTCCAGGAGCCGTTGATCGTGACAGCTTGTTACTGTTCTTACTTTTTCTACGGCGCTTTCTGCTACTTATGACAGCACGGGGAAGGCATCGGCGTGTGAAATAACACGAGAAGGCCCAGTACTGTACAGCCCGGGTGGCACCACTCCGCGGTCCACGCTTCCTCCGCGGTGTGGGGCGGGGTGGGGGTCTGCCTGTTACTCCCGCAGACTCTGAAAGAAGTTCAAGGCGAGGTGGTGCCCGGCTTGGTCCTGGCACCAGATTCTGGTCCTTCTTTCTTCACCTGCCTAAGGGTGCTTAGCCTCAGCTCCTTAGTGCACAACTGTTGGCCTGTATTATCTTTGGCTCTGGCAGCCCCTGAAACAGGCAGAGACTAAATCTAAACCACTTCCCGCTGCCATATTTCTGAGGAGCTCGTGTGTTTCTATTGGCTTGTGAGTTGGAGTGGTTTTCTCCCCCTTATAGAACCGGAAATTAACTCCTTCATTAACATCCACCACACACCCGGAGCCACATGGTGCTTACCTGCCCACAGCATTGTGGATCACCTTTTCCCTGGAAATTTCTTCAGCTGGAGCCCCGCTGAGAAGAGTCTGTGGCTATATGCAGATGCCAGGCTTCCTATGTTAAGTTTAGTATCAAAGTAAGCATTGCTATATTTTATGTACTCAGGGACCAAAGGGCAAGAGACTCACAAGTGACTCAATACTTCCTTTCCTTTTCTTAAAGAAACAGATGTCAGGATTGAGGGCCTCAAATAAGGATTCTCTGTAGAATTCACGGAAGTTACTTCCACAGAGTGTAGATAGATACATATAGAGATATAGATGTAGATATGCAGATACATAGAAATATGTATCTATGTATAATAGAGAAATACACCAAAGATGTCACGTTTCTAAAGGAAATTTATAAAGGCAATTTAAATAGATTCCTTGTGCACATGCTTGCCATTAACTTATTAGTAGAGTATTATTGTGTCCATTTCACAGATATGACAAGTGAGATCCAAATACGCTACTGTGTTTAAGCATATACCATCAGCTCTGGGTGAAGTGAGCCCCAGAATGCCTGATCTTCAGTGTTCTTGGGCCCTCCTCCCAAGTCATACCCATTTATGGTAAAAACATAGCCATATGCCACCTTATAAACCTGAGCACTCCAAATAGGCAAAAAGCTAAAGCAAACTCAAAGCACACCCCTTTCGTGGGAGACAACCCCTGCCCAGTTGAGAGCTGTGTGTGTGACTTTCATGACATAGGAAGGTACTGCTGTGCTTTGAAACCTCCAGGTCGATAGGTGCTGTTGGCAGAATGAAGGCCCCAGAGGATGTCCATATCTCAGCGCTGGGAGTCTGTGAACATGCTAAATAAACAAGGCAAAGGGGACTTAAAATTGTGTGTGGGATTAAACTTGCTAATCATCTGACCTTGAAGATTATCCTGGATTATCCCAAATGAGACCAATGTAATCACAAAGGTCTTAAGAAGGTGAGGGGATGTGGTGATGGATGCAGATTCAAGAGAGATTTAAAGATGCTGGTTTGAACCAGGAGAAAGGAGACCATGAGCCAAGGAATGCGGGCAGCCCAAGAATGTGGGCTGGAAAAAGCAAAGACATGAGTTTTTCCCTAGGACTTCCAGAAAGGAACACAGACCTGCTGAAGTGTTGAGTTTAACCTAGTGAGATCCATGTTAGAGAGTTCGCCTACAGGGCTATAAGAAAATTAGTGTTGTTTTAAACTACTAATTTAGTGGTAATTTATTACAGCAGTGATAGGAAACTAACATCATAGGAGTCTGGTTATTAATGTGATTTAATCTCCTTTCTGAAGGATTTTAAGGAAGCATCTTGAAATTCACAAATGTCTCTGGAGTTTTGGACCATTCATTCATCACAGGAGAAACTCTCTGGCTGGAGAAGTCTGACTCAAAACCTCTCTAAAGTGTCTGCAAGCTGAGAAAGTGCAGTGGTCTTGGACTGCTGGCCCAGACAGAGCCGTACTCAGGAATATTTAAAATCTGGCTTTATTCTTGCTTCCTATTAGAAGGTGAATTTAAGGGTTTATAATTTCACAAGTGTTTAGATGCAAATCTTGCCATGCGATGGAGATGCATCCACATCAGAAACTCTCTGCCAACCCACATGGCCCTGGTCCTAGGTAGAGCCAGAAATGTTGCCTGAACAAACCTGAAGCTATGGCTACATTGCTGTTTCTTGCTGTGCCAGCTCAGGGCAGCAACCTAATACCAGTATAAAAGAGAACAAGTACGTGCTTGTGGAATCTGCAGAAGACTGAATCACTGGCTGCAAGAATATGTCTTGGAAATTGCACCCATGGCTGAATCTTTACTGTCCTAAGGATTTCTTGGGTCTCAGAAATGGGCAGTGGCCTGTGCAGCAGCATAGCCTGCACGAATGTCTTCAGCAATGCCTTCATGAAGTAGGTATTGTGCTGTCTTCTCCAGAGTCCTGGAGTTTCTAGAGTTATCTCAAAGGCTGTCTGGGAGGCACCCACAGCACCTGCAACCAGAGCTGGTCAACTTTTATCTATCATTTTTCTGGGTTCACATAAAATTTTGTTGGGGGAAGAGGCTCATTAGGAAAAAAGAAAAAGAAAATGAACACCGATGTCCAGAGAACTTCTGCTGTTTTAATCCTAGAGCCCAACCTCACACCTAGAAGGTGTCAAAGGCAGCACAGCAACAGAGCAGGTGTCCAGCTGGCAGACTTAAAAACTTAAACAATAATGAACCTTATATATATATTAGCCAGTCCTAGCATCAAATCATAACTAACTCTGTTTTATCCACATGCCCACTTCTGCTCACCCCTCTACCTAGATTACTTTGAAGAAAATGTCAGGTCATATCACTATATCCATGAATATTTCTGTTTGAATCTCTAAAGTCTATGTCTTTATTTTTACTCCACATCACTTCTCGACCTTTTGGCTAAGATCAAGTGTATTCTTACTCCTCAAGCTCCTCTTAAAAGACAAGCCCTACTGAACATGAAAACTATCAATAGGAACTAAACACAAACCCCAGGTCTGCGGGCTGAAATTTAGTGTAAATAAGACTCGCTGGGTTACTGTTAATATCCAAGTTCCTGGGCGGAGCCTCCAGTCTTCTCATTCAGGTCAGGGAGGAGGCTCAGGAATGCGCACTTTAGCAAGTGTATTCTGGATACTACTGAGGAAGATGCTTTTCAAACCCCACTTGGGGAAACTCTGAATATGACCTTTTGTGGTGGGTGGCATTGGCTGCCTCCATAACAGCAGTCCCGCTCCTTGTTTACTTCCTACTTTGTTTGGTTTAGTCGTGGTCCAGTGACACAGGATGGGCCAATGAAATGGAAGAGGAATCAGCCAGGCCTTCTGGGAACATTTGCCTCACTCATTAGGAGACAAAAGATGCCATGGCTCCTATCCTTCCCATGCCTTCTTGTCCATCAGCACAACTATGTGAGGACACTTTTCCTTGAAGTTGCTACATCCAGACTGAAATGATGAAGGATGACATCAACCCACACACTCAGTGTGCGTAGAGGGAAGAGGAAAGGGGCGGGAGTCCTCGGTGCCATCCTGAGCTGATGAATTCCTCATACTCAGAAGTGCCCCACCTCTAGTCTTCCTGCTGGATGAGATGATAAACCCTATGATTATTGGTGTTTACTTGTATTGTCTGTCTATTACTTGCAGCCAAAAGCATCTTCAGAGGACCATTGACTGTGATATTTAGAACCACTCACTTAATAGAGACTAGACCTAAGGCCACAGAAAAGAATGGTAAACTGCAAAGCAAATGATCATTTGTCAGAGGAGTCTTCTGGAACACAAAAGGCAAACCAGACCTGAGAATAGCTCTGGCCTTGTCCACCAAGTCATGCTTTGCTCTGTGTTTGAAGCTTCCTTTGATACATTGCAATGGCAACAGTATTTTGCTTTGGGTGAGAAATGGCAAGCCACATGAAAACAAGAAGCCAGGGTGGCAACCTGTGCTCAGATTTGCCTGGCCCAGAAATTACCATTAACTAATCAAATGTTCACTGAGTACCTGCAACCTCTGTTCCAAGTGCACATGGGGATATAAACATGTTTCAAAACCATCCTGTCTGCAGAGGCAGGCTCGTGCTGCAGGGGAAGACACAGGAGGAGGGCATAAGATCATCAGGAAACTCTAAGAGTAGTCCATCTTGGAAGCAGGCAGAAACGGAGATGTAGGGAGCACTAGGAGAAGGTCTTTCGGGAAGCGAAAAGGAACTTCCATTTTTCCAAAGACTTGCTTCTGACCCACTGAACAAAGGGCATCTCTTGATTACCTCCTGCTCACCCTAGCCACTCCCTACACAGGCAATGCCACGATTTCATACATGGAGAAATCCTGGGATATGAGGCCAGAGACTAAAAACATAATTGCTGGGTAGTTAACTGATGGGGACCTCGTGATACAGAAGGACAGAGACCAAACCTCCCTAGACAAAGAACACACTTGCTCATTGCTGGGAGCTGGGAGTCTAAATTGAAGTTCATACATCTGAGTTGTTAAATGGTATCTCCATGAAAACTTAAGCATAGAGTCCCAAATTATAGCACTTTGTCCTCAGAGACTCCTAGGGCAGCGATGGCAAGCTGTTTAGAGACCAAGGGACCAAACTGCAACCCCAAACCCACTTGTTTATCACAAAGTGCCAACCCTGCAATTAAACCTGAACACTGAGGTTTTAGTTTGGAAAGAACAACTCATATATTAACATCTTTTGTCTTCGAAGAAATACAGAGTAACAGAGTTTTCAATGATACAAACACCTTTTTATGGAAAAGCAAAAGCTTGGATTTGTCATGCTTTTGCACAATCATGTGATCTTTGCTGTTGTGTGCATGCTGGTAATTTGTCAGACCTTGGCTCATACTTCCTTAGTTTGAGAGTAGCACTCAGATCACCTGATAGTCTGTTTCTTGTATCAGATTTGATATAATTCAAAGCTGAAAACAGCTGCTCACAAGCATGAGATGAACCAAACAAAGTAAGAAAAGCAATCCCAAGTGCTTTCATTGACTTAAAATTATTTGGCAGAGAATTCCACACTTTAAAGATTTCCAGAACTACCAACTGTGCTGTCCTTTGTCATCCCTTCACACTCTTTCTTCTCTATCTTCTCAAATGTTGCACGCCGATCATAGAATTTATTTTTCCAGATAGAGCTTTCTTGAAATTCTGACAGCTCCATTTCCAGATTTCCTAAATCTAACCAGTGTAAGTGGGAAAAATCAAATTCTTCAAATTTGCCTTTATCTGGAGAAGTCAAAAAACACAGAGTTGTCTCTGTCTTGTGGAACTGTAAAAACCTGTCACTAAAATTGTCCTTTGCAGCTGCTACAAGGCTAGGAAATTCCTTGTAGATTTCCTGATGGCTTCTTGGATTGTCTGGAAATGTAGAATTTTCTAAATGTAGTTTTAGATTTGGAAAATATTTCAGCTGCCCACCTTCAAGTGCATCTCAGAGATGCACTGTATAATTTCATCTTTGTTTGGCAAATTATGAAAAAGGAAATCACTCCCAGACATCATGGCCATTTTGGTAAAATCCCCAGCAGAGAGGGCCTTACCATGTTTTGCTCTGCACAGTGAAATTTGAAAGCTGGCAGCTGGCAGATGACTTATTTCAAGGTGTCTTTCAAAAACCTGCAGCTTTCTCACAAATGCTTTGATATAACAAAACAGCCTTTCTGCTGTTCTCCCTGCACCTTGTAGTTTTTTCTGCAGTACACTGAAGTGTAGAGTAAAATCTGTAAGAAACATGAGGTTGTGAAGCCACACCATGTCAGGAAGCTCTGGATATCCCTTGCCTTTTGTCATTCATAAACAGCCTAATTTCATCCAAGCAGGCTACAAATCGCTCCAGGACTCATCCTCTGCTC
>PVJO010029685.1:0-16509 GCA_004026905.1 Hystrix cristata
ATATATCTTGCTGCTTCTTTTTTTCCCATTCTCCTCCCTCCCCTTCACCCCCTTCTCCCTTCTTGTTTACAATAGTTTTCTTTCCATTTTTTCCTTCTGTTCCTTATTTGTCTTGTCCCTCTGTTCTTTCCCCCTCCCCTTCCCTTGTTCCCTTTCTCATTTGAACACTTTCTTCCCTTTCCAAATATAATACATTTTAGTCTTTATTTATACTTTGCTTCTAACACTAGAGAAACAATGTAGCATTTAAACATGTGTGTCCGATTTATTTCACTTAAGAGTGTGATTTCAAAATGCATCCATTTACCTTGAAATATCTCAAGCTTATTGTTCTTTATGGCAGAGTAGTACTCCATGAACTCAGAGATTTAGCACTGAACTACATTACCAGTCTTATTTACTTTTTATTTTGAAACAGTCTCATCAGTAATTAATTGCCCAGGCTGAGCATGAATGTCTGATCTTCCCTGCCTCAGCTTCCCAGAATGCTAGGATTCCAAGCCTGTACCATCCTGCCTGGACTATCTCATATTTTCTTAAGCTACTCATCAGTGAATGAGTATCTATTCTGTTTCCAGAGCTTACCTGTTGAAAGTTTTGCTGCCACAAACATGTATTACTATAATACAATTACTTTAAATTTGGGGGTAATTTAGCTAGGAGTATAGCTGATAAAATGGAACTTCTGTTTTTATTTTTTTTTGAGGAAACCCTATACACATTTTCATAGATGCTATACCACAATGACATTCACACCAACAATACTTGAAGGTGCACTCTTATATTTTGGAACATGAAACAGCTGAAAGTTTTGGTGGATTACTTGAATACAGTTATAATCAAAAGAGTGGAGGGGCTGAGGATTTAGCTTAGTGGTCAGAGTGCTTGCCTAGCAAGCCCAAGGCCCTGAGTTCAATCCCCGGCACCACAAAACAAAAAACAAAACAAAACCAAAAAACCCCACAAAATAGTGGAAATTAGATTTTGAATACACACACAAGGTTAGTGATTTTGCAAATACTAAAGGTGTATAAGTCCCCTACTTACAAACTTGAGTTGTGAACTTCCAGAAATGTGAAGGGACTTTGCATTATGAGCATTCATAGATGCAAACAAATCACTGAAGTTGCTCACATCTGTTAGATATTGTCACAGTTGTGCCACTCTGTGCTTACTCTACGTTGTGATAGTGTGTAGCAGTACAATACAGTCAGAGACTTACTGTATTTGTGTTTGGTTTTTTATGCTTCACATTGTATATTTGTGTCAAAGGTGTAAAAGATTCACTTTGTTGGACTGACAAATGAATCCAACTTACCAAAATTCTCCCAGGATGGAACACATTTTTAAGTTGGGTACTTACTGTATCGCATTTAAATATATATAACATTCCTTACATAAATTGATAAGAAAGTACTTTTTAAAAAATACATGTTTATATAATTAGATATCTTTAATGTGGCTTCCAGGCTTAAAAAAATTTATTATACATATACTCAATGTCTAAATGAAATTTCATACATTTTTATAATCTTGAGCTTAGAAAATGTTTATTCTGACACAATAGATAATGTCATTTGTGGTATAATATCACCACTTTATAAATTTCAAATGTTGGAGTATTTCAAATATTAAATTTTCAGGTTGTTTAGATACCCTGTGCGTGTCTTTGGAGAAATTTTGTGAGAGTGAAGAAATTTGAACATGGCCTCATCTGTATAGTTTGTTTGGTTTTAATACTTCTTTTTTTGGAGGGGGGCTTCTGGGGTTCGAACTGTTTTTAATACTTCTGTTCATATACTGACTCTTGAGGAACATTCTTTTTCCTGTGACTTCAAATTACCTTAGATGTTTCCTGTATTTTTGGTACTTATCTTCAATTTGGCCATTATCACAGTTTCTTTCTAAAGTATAGAAACAGAAATACAATGATGAGTTACTACATTACATAAAAATTGAGATTCCAGTTAGATTCAAGATACAATGTGACCATGCATGGAAGAGTCATCAAAATGTTACCATATTCCACTTAATGAAACTGCACTGATAAGCAACCAATGTTCTCCAATTGCATAAGTGAAAAAAAGAAATCACCCTTACCTATAGAACCTACATTTCTAAGGGTTTCCCACATCACATCTCTTTAGAACTCCTTTTGAGATGGACCCAGGAAAGCCCCCAAGTTCCCAGCCACATCCTCACAGGTCACTGCCTCCTAAATCAGTGGACATCCAAGGGGATTGAGACTCACATGAAACATCTCAAATCTATTCATAACAAGCTGAGCTGAGGCTGGGTCCTCCAAATACTTCACGTCTTCATCATCAAACATTTACATAGCTTGGACAGGAATTTGATGATAGATAAGAATTCATTGCAAAAGCAACAGCAGAATGGGAACATTGGTCCTTCTACTAGTTAACCTGTTTTCAACATACACTGGTTCTGTATCATGGTTCAGAGGGAGCCTAGATGATCAACATCCAAGTAAAAAACTCAGGTAGACAAATATCTAGTGAATTGCTCTAACAGATCATAGAAAATATCTCTTCTTTCAATTTATTATTTAGGGAATTGATTACTTCCTTCTCAAATTGTATTTAGACAGCATTTTGAAAGTTGAACCTGGTTTCATAGAAAAATCTTAATTGAACACTAAGGAAAATGAATGAATGAAAATTTAAATTGATAATAAAGATATTAGTTCTTATTAGAGAAATGTCTAAGAATAATTAAATTAGATCAAGGAAGAGACATTACAGCTCAAGGACAAAAACCAGTCACCTGTCACAGGTATATAAAAATTTCTAAGGTGGCCTAAGGGAGAGAAATAGGGGGATTGGCTATGATCAAAACAGAAACATAATGAACACCAATGTTTTTTAAATTAACAAGGACCAAAAGGAAAAATTGTAGAAAAATTGCCACATCCAAATCTTACCTGTGATTTGGCAAAAATGATAGCTGTTCAGTACAGTGAATATAACGAGTGCTCAATAACGAGTGTTCAGTATAGTGTTCAATAACTAGTAAACAAGGTGGCACATTGCTTAATATATAGGAAAAAGATTCAAAATCTATGAGTAGAGAGATTTGATGGGCTCACATGTAAATAGAATACTGATTCGTGACACAGCTTTTACTGTTCAAAATGCAGACATTTATAATGTTTAATATGGGAGGTAGGGACAAACAGGTATGTACAGTGAAACATGCACTTTATTCATTTTCCATGTATAGTACTAAGCTACGGCTTGAAATGGGAAAGATAAACTTGAATACTTGGAGAATTTGCAAATTTTTTTTGGATGTGGAAAAAAAATTGTTTTCCCAGAAGAAAATCCTGAAGCTATCAGAATTAGAGAAGTTTAAATCTATGTAAATAAAGGCAGGTGAAAGAGACAAGAATTAAACGATACATATCTGCACCGAATACAATAAAAAGAATTTGTGTACTGGGTAAAAAAATCAATGAAGACAAAAGAAAAATGAATAAATATATATAACTTAAGAAAAAAACACCTAATATACACAAGATTCATGAACTTGCTTGAGGAAATAGCCAAAGGAAATGCAATGGTGCAAAGACTCAACTAGGAGGTAGAATTATTAAAGACTAAATGATGAAATGACACACTCTACAGCTATATGCTATACTTTGGAGCACACCAAATTCTACAGCTCAGTGGCTTCATTCCAATGTCCAGAAAATATGTTGCATTGCTGTTTCTGGAGACAAACATGATTATTTTCACATCTACAAAAAACAGAATTGAAAAAACTTCAAACACATGACCACTATTTAACAGATGAGGAAGCCCTCTGCCCCGATTTAGACATGAGTACATGTGACATATAGTAATACAAACACACACACACACACACACACACACACACACACAATGCATTTCTGTACAATTTCTATTATACTCCCTTATTGAACATTTCAAGGGTTCAAAACTGAACGAATACTGCAGTGGTAAAGATGCATGGTAAACTTAGGAAAAACGGGAAGAGAAGTGATTAGTGGTCATCCAAGGGGAAGACAAGGATAAATCAAATAGGATTTCGAGGCCTAGTTACAAAAGTTTCTGAGTGTTCCCAGCATATTGACATTGCTTTTATTGTTAAGTCTCACCATAAACCTTTTTGAAAATAAAATACACAGAAAATATTTTAACAATAAATTACCATGTGGAAAGACACTATAGATTTACATACATTTGCTCACATTCTAACATGGAAAAAAATGACAGAAAATTTAGTTTGGGCACAGTAAACTTGGCAGCACAATTGCAATCATGAGGCCTCCAGACACCCAGCAAGCAGTGATCCGACTTCTTGCTGGATATCAGGAATGTAGATTAGAAATGCAAAGAGAACACAGACATGCAAGCTGATAAATGACTAAATATCCTATTTATGATGTAAAAATCCTCTGTTGCCCTTGAGAGGTGTGACTTTACGTTTACATTTGTGAAGATATAGCAAAGAAAACCAAGAAGACATGCAAAGGAATACTATTACTGTAACTAGTAACAGATGTATTAGAGCAAAACTCTCAACCATGTACCAAATATCCTAACAGAGTGAAAAAAGAAGCCTGGCCTGAGAGGTTGCTGAAATTAGGGTTAAGGCTACATTTTTCATATTGCTTACATAGAAATAACTTCTCTCCTGTGTGTGTCCTTCCAGGTCAGTGCACATCACTTTATATATTCAAAGTTTGCTTCCTCTTTTTTTAAAAAATTTGTATTTTTACCAGCGAAACAATACTCTCCTATATTGGTTACATACATAGCTTTTCTACTCTTTATTATTCATGTATTTGATAATACCAGTGTATATTGAAAATTTTTCCTTTATTGCATACACATATAGGGTTTATCCCCAATGAGTTCTTTCATGTCTTGTGTGCCCGGAAAGCAATCCCACATTTCTTACATAGATTGTATTTCTCCCCAGTGTTTTTATGGCTTTCACAATTGCACTGTTTGCTCAAAGTCTTCCCACATTACTTACATACATGAGATTTCAGCTCAGTGTGCGTTCTTTCATGTATTCGACAATACCTCTGTGTTGTGAAACCTTTCCCACAATGCTTACATACATAGGGTTTCACCCTACTGTGAGTTCTTTCATGTTTTCGACAACTACTATGTGTGCTGAAAGCTTTCCCACATTGTTTACATATGTAGGGTTTCTCTCCAGTGTGAGTTCTTTCATGAACTTGACGATTACTATGTGTGCTGAATGCTTTCCCACACTGCTTACATACATAGGGTTTCTCCCCAGTGTGAGTTCTTTCATGTATTCGACAGTGACTGTGTGTGCTGAAAGCTTTCCCACATTGCTTACATTCATAGGGTTTCTCTCCAATGTGAGTTCTTTCATGTATCTGACAATGACTGTGCCTGCTGAAAGTTTTCCCACATTGCTTGCATACATAGGGTTTTTCCCCAGTGTGAGTTCTTTCGTGCATTTGACAAGCACTATGTCTGCTGAAACCCTTCCCACACTGCTTACATATATAGGGCTTCTCCCCAGTGTGAGTCCGTTCGTGTATTTGACAATTACCATGTCTGCTGAATGCTTTCCCACATTGCTTACATATAAAGGGTTTCTCCCCAGTGTGAGTACTTTCATGTCGCTGACAGTCACTGTGTGTCCTGAAAGCTTTCCCACATTGCTTACACACATAGGGTTTCTCCTCAGTGTGAGTTCTTTCATGTCTTTGACAATCACTGTGTGTGCTGAAAGCTTTCCCACACTGCTTACATTCAAAAGGTTTCTCCCCAATATGAGTTTTTCCATGTATTTGACAAGCACTGTGTCTGCTGAAACCTTTCCCACACTGCTCACATACATAGGGTTTTTCCCCAGTGTGAGTTCTTTCATGTATTCTACAAGTACCATGTCTCCTAAAACCTTTCCCACATTGCTTACACACATAGGGTTTCTCCCCAGTATGAATTCGTTCATGTATTTGACAATTACTGTGTCTGCTGAATGCTTTTCCACAATACTTACATACATACGGTTTCTCCCCAGTGTGAATTCGTTCATGTATTTGACAATTACTGTGTGTGCTGAAAGCTTTCCCACATTGCTTACATTCATAAGGTTTCTCCCCAGTGTGAATTCTTTCATGTCTTTGACAGTCACTGTGTGTTCTGAAAGCTTTCCCACATTGCTTACATACAAAGGGTCTCTCCCCAGTGTGAGTTCTTTGGTAATTACCAAATGAAGTGCTATTAGTGAGGGATTTCCCAAGGTGTTTACATGCAGAGGGTTTTTTGTCAATGTGAGCTCTTTCATG
Organism: Hystrix cristata; assembly: GCA_004026905.1. Lineage (NCBI taxonomy): Eukaryota > Metazoa > Chordata > Mammalia > Rodentia > Hystricidae > Hystrix > Hystrix cristata. The sequence continues at coordinate 6,320 of PVJO010029685.1, forward strand.
TATCTGCATAAAATGGTGAGAAGTAAAACCTTTTCCACATTCTGTACATATATAGGTATCTATTCCACTGTGATTTCTGTCCCAGATTTGAACATAGTTGGGGGTGCCGAGGGCTTTCGCATCTTGCTCATATACAAAGAGCTTCTCTTCAGCGTTAGTTCCTTCAGTGTAATCAGAGTACAATTTTCTATATTGCTTATATTCATAAGGTTTCTCTCCAGGATTTGCTGCTGCATGCTTCTGAGAGGACTGGAAGTCACAGCAGGTTTTCCCATGTTTCTTGTAGTCAGAGAGTTTCTCTTCAAATCCCTGATATTCATACAGTTTGAGTCCAGTGTTAACTATGATGGGCACATTTGGTGACGAATGACCAATCAGGGGCTTTCTAGAGCCAAGGCTTTCGTCTGGCTCTGTACCAACTGGTTTCGGGTTCACGTTAGTATCTGTAGTCCAGCAAACCATTTCTCCATGTTGATACCATAATTCATATTCACGGCATCTTTCTACCTCTTTGCTGCTGTAAAAGAACAAAATAAAACAACTAACCACATTTAGAAGTGTCTTTTTATTAATGGTTTACTGGCTGGAGATCTGATTTGATGCCCCCTAAGAATATTTTATCATGAGTTTACTCTACACTCTGGATGATGGCTTGGAAACACTTTTACCAAAACAGTAGTATTCATTTGGCAGATTATAACTGACATGTTTGCAATACATAATGCTTTCTTTTGAGGAACTGGTACATATGTATAATGTATTTTGATTATTTTTCATACTATTTCTTCCATGACTCTATCCCCTCCCCCTTCCACTGAGCCACTCCAAAATATCCAGCTCTCTCTTTTCTACCACCTCCCTTTATTTTACTCCTTAATTCATATTTTGAGTTTCTCATACTAAATATAACACACAGTATTGAAATTTGTGTGTCTCAATTACATAACTCAATATTATTGATGCAATATCCATCCATTTTTTGGCAACTGAAATCATTTCATTCTTACATATAGACACACCACAATTTTTTCAGTGCTGCAAATTTAGCTCAGGCTTTTAGCACTGAGCTACTTACCTGGCCTTATTCATTTTGTATTTTAAAACAGTCTCATCATCAAGTTGCTCCACATGAGCATTTACATACAATCTTCCTGCCTCAGCTTCCTAGAGTGTCAAGATTCCACACATGCCCCATCGTTCCCAGACTATCCCATATTTCCTTAATTAATGTATCTGTGAATGGGCACCTAGGCTGTTTCTCAAATTTAGCTTTTGTAAATTGTGCTGCTACAAACAAGAGTACGCATGCTGTAATATGGTTACTTTAACTTTTGAGGGAATATACCCAGTAAAAGTATAGCTGGAAAAAATGGAATTCCTATTTTTACTTGAGGAATCTCTATATACATTTCCATAGATGTTATACCACAATGAGTTGCCAATGAACATTATGAAATGGTGCCTTCTAATATTCTGGAACATGAATGGACTAAACCCTTTGGAGGATTGCCTGAAAACAATTATTATCAAAACAACTGCATTCATTTGGATTTTGTATGTGCACAACAATGGCAACTTTGAAATACTCAATGTGTGTACCACATTTAAATATATACAATATTCCTTACATGTTTGACATGAATGTAGTCTTTTGAAATACATGTATATATTATTTGGCTCTCAGTGTAAACACAATATTTGTTTTATAATCTCCTACAGTTAATGCCCAAATGCAATTTCATACAAATTTTTTATATATTTGAGGAGGGAAAATAATTTGTTTGTTCTTTAACATTAGATAATGTTGACTGTGGCATAATGTCAGTACTGCCTAAGTTTCAGATATTGTAATAGCTCAAATATTCAATTATCAGATTGCAGGTACTCCACAGGTAGGCACCTTTGGAGAAATACTGTGAGATTAAAGAAATTAGAACATGGCCCCATTTATATAGTTGGCTTGGTTTCCATATTTTTGACTCTTATGGAACATTCCTTCTTGTGAGTGCATATTACCTTAGGTTTCTCCTGCAATTTTTGTACTCATCTTCAACTTCCTCATCATCCCAGGCTCTTCCTAAAGTATAGAAAGAGAAATATAATGAGTAACTATATTACATAAAAATTCAGATTCCAGTTAGAGTCACAGTATAATGTGACCATACCTGGAGGAGCCATCAAGTGTTTCTATATTCCAATAAAGTAAACTGCACTGATAAGCAAGAACGAATGCTCGCTGATTACAGAAATGAGAAAAGGATATTTTCCTTACCTATAGCAGCCACATTCCCGAAGATTTCACACATCACATCTCTGTAGAGCTTCTTTTGGGATGCATCCAGCAAAGCCCACTCCTCCAAGGTGAAGTTCACAGCTACATCCTCAAAGGACACTGCCTCCTAAATCATCAGACAGATAGATCCAGGAAGAAGAATGAGACTCACACTATGAAATATCTCAACTGTATTTACAAAAAGCTGAAATGAGGCTGAGTCCTCTAAATGTTTACTTTATGTCTTGCTCACCATTTTTTTTTTCACCAAACATTTATTCTCCCTTCATATACATATTGCCTACAAGAATTGTGATGCTAGATTAGAATACAGTGCTAAAGCAACAGCAGAATGGGAACATTGGATCTCCTGCCAGTTACCTCCACTTTATTTGAACACTGTCTGCGAAGGATGGTTTATACAGGGAGCCTACAAGGTCAGCATCCATGTGAAAAAACTAAGGTGGAAGAGTATCTGATAAATTGCTCTCACAGATCATACATCTTTTTCTCAACTTATTATTTGTTGAATTGATCCCTTTCTTCTCTGATTATATTTAGTCAGCGTTTTGAAACTTGCATTTGGGAGAGACATGGGGGGGACTCACAGGATCAAAGTATAAATTATATATAGTGAACACGAATAGTTTGCAAACTAAGCTTATAGTAATAATTAAAGAAAAAATGGAAGAAAAAATTAACCATACCTTTGACATGTCAAAGAAAATTATAATTGTTCAGTGTAAGAAAAAGTTTGACAATGTTCGATAACTAGTAAACAGCAAGCTGGCAGCTCTTTTAATATACAAGAAAGAGATTCAAAATCCATCAATTAAGGCATGGTTCTGAAATAGGATTAGGGCGTGGCTAAGGCTGGCTGGCAAAGGAACGTGACCTGGAGGAGTGGCCTGGACCTGACATCAACCTGAGGCATGATTTTCAAGCATCAGCCATCACGTGGACTGCAGGAAGTTCTGGTGAGTTTCCAGGAGAACTCCATTCGATAAATAGTAGCAACATGGCAGCAAGGGGCCTTCTTCTCTACCGTGCCACCAGGAAGGAGCTCTCCTTTTTCTCTCCCATGGAAGATGATGGCTGCGTCCCCAGCACCACTGCTACCATGCGTGTCTCGTGGTAACCCCTACCCTGCCTTATAGGCCCGGTACCCATTTTGCTGTATCTATTGTTATGCTCAACTTTCCTTTTCTTCTTTTCTCTATACTTTAAATAAAACTTTAGAACTACTTTTTGTCCCCCCTCATTCAATTCTTTGCCTGAGGAGGGAAAGAACCCAGCAATATCGGAACCCATCTGATAACAGTTCTATTTGTGAAAATGACAGATCACAGAAAAGGAAAAGTCTTCAATGGGCTCACATGGAAATAGAATATTGATTCATGACAGAGTTCTTACTGTACAAAGTGGAAGAAATCATCATCTGTTTAATACAGGAGGCAGGATAAACAGGTATCTACAGTGGAACATGCACCTTATTCTTCATAGTCCAGAAGAAAATCATGAAGTCATCAGAATTAGAGGGATAAAATGATACCCATGTAAATTATGAGATAATAGACAAAAGCAAAAAATTTGCACTGTATACAATAAAAAGAACGTGTGTACTGAGTAAAAATCAATGAAAACATAAGAAAAATGAACAGAACATATATAAACAAGAGAAAACAGCAAATATAAACAAGATCCATGAACTTACTGGAGGAAACAACCAAAGGAAATGGAATGGTGGAAAGACACAACTAGCAATGTGGATGGACTTATGAAAGAATGAAGGATCAAATGATACACTCCATAACCACACCTTCTACTTTAGAGTACACCAGAATCTACAGACTTTAATCCATTGTCCAGAAAATACACTGTCCTGTTGGTTTTGGAGCCAAATGTGATTCTTTTCACATCTGTAAAAAGCAAACTTGGAAAAAGTTTCAACCATGTCACCACTATGAATGGATAAGAAAGCGCTCTGTCCTTGATTCAGACATGAGCACGTGTGAAACACAGTGAGACAAAGAAACCACCTATAATACTTTTCTATACAATTTCTATATACTCACAATAGAAGCAAAAGGCCACTTCATTCTTTTCTTCCAAACTCTCCAGCACAGGGAATTCGAGGTCAGCCTAGCTTTACAAACCCCTCTGTGTGCCTTTTGTTTATTGTAACCTAAACATCTGCAAGATTGCAGGACGAATGTTACACTGTTCTATCTCCACCTTACCCTCGGGAGCTCCCTTTCCTGGCCAGCACCAAGGCCCCCGACCCTTTGCCTCTTTCACTCCTCTGCATATCAAAGAACCCTCACAAAGGAATCCCACCAAGCCTTATATTTACATAATTCCTTTTACCTCCCCCTAGTGCCTAGTATCATAAAATCTGCTTTCAGTCCATAACTTCACATCCCCCTAAAACTCAGACAGCAAGGCACGAATAAAGATAAGTAGAGGTAAGTTTAAATGTAGGCCAACACCTGGTATAAACAATTGCCTGTTGTACTGCTCAAAGGAATTTCAATTGTAAAATGCAACCACCTTTCTTACTGTATAAAAGCTTTGGTCAAATTGCAGAAAGGGGCCGTGAGCCTTTTGCACACAAATGCCCTCTGGAGCACCAAATAGGACTCAAGTGGACTCAATTTGGCTCTTTGTATCTATGTGGCATCTCTCTCCGATCACCAAGTGGGATGAGATGGGGCCAGCCTGTGGGCTGGTTCAGCCTTCCACTTCAACATATTGAACATTTTAAGGGGGCAAATCTAAAAGAATATACATTTGGTAAACTGAGGAAAAAATAGCAAAATAAATATGACAATTTTTATTCCCGGGGAAGACAAGGGTGAGTCTAAAAAAGTTTCACCTGGGTACTGTTAACCACTGCCCAAGGACCAGTTACAACTTTCTGAGCATTCCCAGGATATTTATATTGTTATTACTACTAAAACTCACTAAAAACATTTTTTTTAAATTTTATTTTAGTGGTACATTTTAGATATACATAATGATAACATTCATCATGGGGAATTTGTACCTGTACATGATATATTTTGCTTTTTTTCCCCCCCAACAGCATTTTTGAGAATAAAATATACTGAAAAATACTTAAACACAAAATTACTGTCTGGAAAGAAAATTAATGTTTACAAGTTTGCCCACATTCTAACATGGAGAAAATGAGAGGTAATTTACAGACTGGGCACAGTAAACAAAACAGCACAGTTGTAAACAAGAGACCTCCAGATACCCAAGAAGCAGTGGTCAGACTGCATGCTGCCTATCAGGTGAGTAGGTTACAAAGTAAGAGAAATAAAAGACAGCTATGCGAGCTGATTAATGCATAGAATTCTCTCTATGAGAGCAAATCTTATACTATGCTTGAGAGGACTGTCTTTTATGTTCACATTTGTGAAGATAAGGCATAGAAAATCAAAAGGACATGGAAAGGAATATTATTCCCATAACAGAGGACTCAGGCAGATTAGGGAAGGACTCTCAACCATGTACCAAATATTTTGACAGAGTGAACAAAGGAGCCTGGCCTCAGAGGTTATTGAGGTTAACAGGGAACACACAGTGAGAACTCACTCCTGTAGGGAGAAGTTTGGGTTGACAAAGTGTCTGTCAGATTCAAAATTGTGAATGCCTAGGCTTTTGATCACATTATCTTTAATTGGGACACAAGCAGACTCACGTTAAAGGTTAAATATTATCACTAAGAATCAAACAGTGAACATACACACTTGTACTTTACAGTTCACCTAGAAAGACACAGAAGGAATATTTTTTCTCAATAACAAAAAAGGAACCTAACTTAAAATCGGTAATCCCTGAAAACTTAAGTGGGAGAACAAGGAGACAGACTGACAGAAGTGTAAATTACTCTGAAGAAACACAGGAATAGAACAAGAACAAAAATATGTTAAGTGTCCTTACAAACAAGCATAAGAGAACTTTAAGAGGTAGAAACTCCTAGGGCCAGATTTTAGACATCTTACAACTTTGTTGATTTTACTTTCATCACCACTGCCAGGTTCTCAAAGTGAAAATCAGAGAAAAATTCTTCACGGCTCTGAGAGTTGGGGGGAGAACAAAATCATTTTTAAAATTCTGGTTTTTAAATTGGGAATTGAGCTCAAGTGGTAGAGTGCTTACCTAGCCAAGTGCAAGGCCCTGAGTTTGACCCTCTCCTCAATCCATCTTAGGTTAATAAAATCCCAGTTTTGAAATAAGTTCTAAGTGGGGGAAAACAGAACTTCTCCGAAGTCTAAACCACTGTAATATGTGCATACCCAAATTCTTGGCAGCAAATGAAGTACCTAATATCAACCACTCCAATCTATCTCCCCCAATATTGAGAAAGGAGGAGGATACGATTTTGACTTTTACCTCTTTAGATTTACCAAATGATCACTTGGATGAACAAACAAACAACAACAAACCCTCAAAGAATATAGAAAAAGGGAAAAGTATGGCTCAAAAATGAAAAAATAATGAGGAAAGAATATGTGAAAAAGGTCTGTAAATTTTTCATATAAAGACCATTAGGTAACTGTCTAAAGTATGGGAAAATGGGTAGAGGCAACCAAAGAGATAGATCCAAGGGACTGCAAGAAAAGACTGTATAAAAGCAGCATCAGCAAAGATTTAGATATCATACAGAAGTTATGGAAGCACCAAAATTCTTATAATGTATCTATTGCCATGTGTATTTATGTGTATGTGTATTTACCTAGAAATTATGTCCAAATGGATAACATCAACAGTCTACTTTGTTGTTAGAGGTAATGACACATAGAATGAGTCACATATATTGTACATTTGACGGGAAGTACTTGTGAATATGCTATTGTACATGAATATCTCTGAAACCATAGCATTATTTCAATGTGAGGTAGATAATTTGTGAGTAGATATATCTAGCACGGAAAAATCAGGAAAAAGAATTAGTACACAGGCCTACTGGATATCATAATCAACAACATAAAATAGAATTATGTAAAATTCCCAATTTAAATAAACAGGAGAAGAAACTAGAAAGATTGAGTAATATAATGAGAACAACTAAACCAAATAGAAATCAGAAAGCTATAACATTGTGTCCTTAAATTATCAGTTATTTGCAGCAACAATTAAAAGAGAGTATGAGTGTAGATAAGAAAACAAGACCCAACTTTAGTTCCCTATGAAAAATTCCATTTTAAAAGAGAAATGATGGATATGCTTTAAAAAAATTAGAGCTTTATTTGGGTATGGGAAATAAGCTCAGTACATTTAGTACACACTACTGTGAATACAGTTAAGAACATTATAATTTACTCTGAAAAATTAATATATTATTCAATTTGAAGTGTTCTTACTACAAGAACTAAAAGGTTTCTGAAATAATTTTCTGATCCATTTCAACATCTGACAATGTGCAAATGCTTCAAAGTACCAGGAATTAAATTATAAATGGATTCAATTTCCATTTGTCTACTAAAAGGTACACAGATATTTTAAAAGTATAACAAATGAAAGATAAACTTAAAGCCTAGGATAAATAAACATTATAAAAATGGTACACTAGTCTTGCACTGATTCAACAAAACCTGAAGTTGTACTTATGTGACACTATTCAACCTGTGCCTCAAAGAAAATAAAGATCACAACTACATATAGTGATATAAAAGGGTGTTTTCCAACAAAAACTAACAGTTGTTTATATGCACTCCGCTAAACAGAGCTTCAAATGATAAAGGGTAAACACATAAAACTGAAGGGAAAAATCACAGATCCACAGCTATTTCTGAAGATTACAAAATATCTTCATGAGAAAATGATAGGTCAAGAAATCTGTAGTTGTATAGTTAAAATGAACAACATCATCCCTCAAGTGGACTCACTGGATATTGCATAGTACTTCATCTAGTAACTGTAGAGTACACAGTCTTCTCAAAATCACAAGAAATATTCACCAACATAGACTATGTTCAGAGCAACTACAACACCTTAACCTATCCAAAGCAGGGAAATCATGTCAAGTAAGCTCTCACACCATCCTAGAATGAAACTAGAAACTGACAGTACAAACATACTTAGAAAACTCCTAAGAATTAGAGATTAAATCATAAATTTTTAAATGACACATACGTATGAAAAGAAAGGCTGAATGAAATAGTAAGTATTTCACAGATAATAGGAAATAGGGAGATAGATCTTTTGCAAATGGGAAAGGGATCAAGAGATGAAGGGTTGGCAGAGACAGGAGGAGGAGAGGCGATTTAAAAAAACACACACATACACAAAAAAAACCATTAAAGCCAGGTGTGGCAGCACAAGCCTGTAATACCAGCACTTAGGCAGAGACAGGAGGACTGCCACCAAATTCAAGGTCAGCGTGGGCTATGTAGTGAGCTCAAAGCCAGCCTGAAATACATAGCAAGGCCTTGTTTCAAACAAACAAACAAAAAACCATTAAGATGTGTTATGCCCATATACCTACTCCCCATGAGGAATGTAAACATTATGTAGGGCAAACATGAACTCTAAAAATATAAATTGAAAAAACAAAAGAACCAAGTAAAAAAGAAAATGAATGTGTATCTTGCCATGTATTCTGGGGATATTTCTACAGAAATTTAAACAATAAATGTATGCACTAGGAAAAAACAAATAACTCAAATCATATTTAAATATTTTACTTCAGAAAACCAGAGAACAACAGCCAAGATAATAATGCAAATAATATATATTAGCAAATTCTATTGTTCAATATTCACTTAGGATTATAGACCAATGAGAAAAATTAGTAAAAATATGTAAATTATTAAATAATGTCATTCATTACATTATAAAATCATAGAACAAAATTCAGATCATATCAATGGATGCAGTGAAAACACAAGGAAGAAAGAAAAAATAAAGTTCTTGAGCATAAAATAAAACATCAAACTGCCTTCCCTTAAATATAGCATTATGCTATATTAAGAAAATTAAAGAACTAACAAATAACTACTAGAATTAATAACATAGTATGGCATATATCACTAGCACAAAAATATAAAAACCTGTTATTTAATTGTGTATCAAATATAAAGAACTGGATTAGAGTGATACGGAAACAACTTTATATGGTAGAAGCCTAACATATAAATAATGTTAAACTCTAGATGTAATCAACAAACACAAGATAAAATCATGAGAAAAGATAGTTAAACTTAGATGGATAAATACAAATATAAATAAGTTAGGTAATTCCAAGTGTTTGTAAATTACACAGTAATGAAGCACATATATGTAAAATATCAGATAAAAATCATATATTAATATTTTCTACATATTTGAAATTTTCCATGATCGTCTCATGAATGATTTTTCTTATGATCTGAAAGATTCTAATTTGTTATCATTTGCAGAAAAAAGCAACAATGATATTTTAACTACCTCAAAAATATTTAACAACTAGAAACAATCCAAGTCTAGAGACAGGGGAATAAGTGAGTGAAGTGGCTGAGTACATTCCACAAAATTCTTTGGATGGAAAGATACCAAAAATAACCATTTCACCCTAATAATAACGCCACATTAACCTCAATCATTAACTCGTTCAACATTACGATAAGTTTAAACCAAATAACACTCTGCTAGCGATGAGATGGTAAAGCTATAAAAAGAGTACAAGAAAGTTTATCCTGTGTTCAATCCTGAGTTAGTAAGATGAATTCAAAGAAATGAACTCAAGTTATCAAGTGTTGATTTGTTAATATGCACCGTTATTCTGTGGATTTTTATACACATATAAGTTAAATGTAAAACACATAATTCACTTCTAAATTATTCTTTGATTCTTCAGACATAATAATTCTCTCTGTTCAGTTTCCAAGAAAATCACAATCTTATGTTAAATCATGTGGAAAATATCCTT